>PVJO010001046.1:128396-191542 GCA_004026905.1 Hystrix cristata
TTCAAGTGGCAAGGAAAGGCGCACCTCGAGATTCACAGGGTTCACTTGGGATCTAAATTTACATTTTTTTGAAAAGTATCTAATCAGAACATCTCACACTGCTGCAAAATATTATTACTTGTCTCCATGGGAACGTGTTTTAAAAAAATTGTTTGAGAAATGAAAGATTGTCCTAATTTTTTTCAACACTACAACTACCTCATTAACTTATATCAACAAGAAGAAAAGGAATTCTTAGCCTGTCCTTCATATTAATTCTACACAAGTTCTGTAAAGTTACGTCAGGAATATCATGAAATTCAATATGTTTTTACTCTGTTGCTTTCCAATTATGCTTTTCTCAACACTGGCCCTGATCACTTGAATAGAATGAAGCTGACAGAGCAGCACTGAAGACCTTAGCAAGTAGATGAACCAGAAGATTCCAAAATCATGCATTTCAAACACTTTTGTTACAGAAGCATTAAAAACAAACAAGCAGAAAACACTCAAAAGAACCCAAACCCTGATCTGAACAACAGGTGAACCATTTCAAAGTTTCTCCTTACTATTTCAGATTAGTCAGAAAAGTCCGGCAACTTGGCCAGACCAAAGATATAAATTCAAAGTGAAATAGTAAAGAATGGAGCTATTTCTTTTCAAAAGATTAGCTAAGAGATGAACATACCCTAAGACATTAATCAAGACTTCAGGATGTGCTTTAAAAGGCTATTTGGCATGCTACCTGCCTTAGTACAAAGAAATAAAGCAAATTGATGGGGAAATCTGACCATTAAAACAGGTACATATATATATGCAGCCCAAAATAAATTTCTGGGGAAAATAAACAACCAGATTTGTTTTAAAAGATAAAAGAGGGAACGGTAGTTGGCTTGAAAAAGCACTTTCAAGGGCAGAGAATAACCAGCAATACTTCTTACTTTTCTCTCCTGTCTTTTCTCAAGTCACACGTCTGCTCCACTGAGATGCAGTCACGGTGACACCAAGGAAAGACTGTGACTTCACACCTTACATACCAGTAGGTTACAGGCTTTCTATTGGTACTGTGCTGAAAAGCAGCCAAGTGTTAGAAAGGTAACTCTTCCTGAGAACAGGTTAGGCTAATTCACATCAGTCTGAGAATAGGAAGAGGGAGGGCCCATTTTCAGAAATTGGAGGGTTTTGTTCCACACGAAACAAGCTTAAACTTCAGCCTCAGAATTAAAACAGTCTCACTGTGATTATCAGCAGTAATAAAGTATATCTTCTCAAGTCTCCTAAGAATGAGTGAGACAACACCAGTTCTCATACCATCATCGTCACTCGCTCATTCTTCATTTCAGAATTCAGTTTGAAATCACCTCAGTGTTTTTAAACATCGCCACTGCTTTTCCAAACCACCCTCGAGAATATTATGATTTCAGCTTCACAGATACAAACAGACCTCCTCCTGGGAGGTCCAGAGTTCATTTGTGTGAGCTCCGCACAGACCACACCACAGCCTGAGGTGGAAGGGAACAGAGAAGTGGGCATCCAAAGACTCCTGGAGTGCTCAGGGCTGAAGAGTCCCGTCTCCAGACCCAAACACCACTCTGCAGAGCAGATGTTGCTACATATGTCCAGGGAGAGAGGGAGGAAGAGGAAGGTTTGCAAACAGACTGATTCTCTCCTTAGACAACACTTTTGGCCTTGTATCTTCTTGGACCAGGCTTCCCCACAGAAAGGACAGGTTCCCCTTTCTCCTCAATCTCTTTACAAAATGTATGCTCCTGCCCTAATAGCCATGTTTAATATTAGTTTCAGAAGAGGAGATAGGAGAGAAAAATAAAAGGATGCAGGTAGTTATTCCCTGCCACTTTTAAAATCTCTCCCTTAAAAGTTTTTATTCATGTCAAAACACCTTTATTCCTCTTTATCTTCCAAAACAAATCTGTTTACTCTTTTTCTCCCGAGGTTTATCTGGGGCTGGATATGTGTGTAATTTTATATTTTTTATGGCAAGATTGCAATTAGCTTGAGTTACTTTTTATGCTAATGCAGGCGACATTCCAAATAGCCTTCTGAAAGCACGGTCTGGGGTTATGATTAATGTCTTTTAACTATCAGGATTAGTTTTCCCCTTTCCTTGTATGCACTGTCCCCTTGCAAAAGGTGAGTGGTATGACTGGTGCTATTAAGTCAGATACAGAGGGAGCAAAGCTGCCAATGCACTAGACAGCAGACCAAGGGCAAAAAGAAATTTGACTAAAATGCTACCATCTTGAACAAATGTCAGATAACAGTTCGATTTATTTTTGGCATCCTTAGAATTCTCTGCCACGCCCAGAAACTACCAGATTCCACTGGAAAATCAGTATTTTGAAGAGTGAACAGTCTTCCAGTCTTTCCCCCCACATTATTGAGATTCTCTTTATAATTTATAATGCATTTTGAACACTTTTTAACCCTGGCAGTATTTTTTGTCAGCTTGTTTCTGTTACTTTATTCAAAAGACCACACTGATGTTTTAAGGACTCAAACAAAAATGGTGCTGTTTGATTTATAACTAACAGCCCAATGTCCTCATTAGCAAAATATATCAACTGGCCACTCAGTGTTGCTTTCTGGCCCTTATTCATTCAGCAATATTGCATGAGTTACAAAAGGAGTAGCTGTTCCCTTACTTTGGAAGTTTTTCCAGCACTGTCTTCAGTTCTTCACATATGAGCTTGACAAGTCCATTCTTTACATTACTATATGAAACATCAATCATGAAGATAAAGGCTGGGGGGTTGGGAGGCTTATTTTTCTGTAGAAAAGCAAACATATTACATAAATAGATATACTTAAAAAGTCAATACATTTCATAATCAAATTAAAATAACTCTTGAAACAACTCTTAAAGCAACTCTTGAAGTTATCAGATGTTTCATTTAATATTTAGGATAAAACATCTGTGGAATCAAATTACTTTGTAGAACACAGTCTCTGATGCTATAAAAAGATAAAGGAAGCCATTTATTTTCCAGGATACGACCTGAAGCAGACAGTATTAAAATATCCAGCAGAGAAGGCTCACTTCTGCAAAGTTTCTAAGACTCCATTACATGTGTTGCCAAAGTTCAAGATTGTGGCCAGCCTTGCTAATAACACTACTTTATAGGACAAAATGCGCTTGAAACCCTGAAAAATTGGACAACAGAGAGCACATATAATAATTAGCATTTCCTGTTGAAACTGCTATAAAGCTTTGTGAATTTGGATATTGCTATAATCAAATCTCTTCTTTTATCATCCTCGGTTTTAGATAAGAGAGGGCATGCTAAATAACTGCAGCTTTGGTGACTATACTATATAATAAAGAGTTAAGGCCAAATGAACTTTTAACTTTATGATAAATTGTAAAAATGCTGAAATAAAATTACATTTTAGCTATTATAAAACTAGATGATAATGTCTGTAAATTATCTGATTCATTCTATCTGAGACAGGGACTCACAATACAGTTCAGGCTGGCCTTGAACTCACTATGGAGCCCAGAGCTTGTGGTGATTCACCTGCTTCAGCTTCCTGAGTACTGGGTTACAGGCATCTGCCACCATTTTAGATTTTAAAATGTTACAAGACTTAAGAATCAGCAATTTCAAAACTTCATCACTTTGCCACATCCAAAATCAAACTGACAAAGAAATGAAGGAACTCTACTGGTTCTATGTAATTTTTATTGCAAATAATTCCTGATTCCATCAAGTCTATTCCACAACATAGATTATGTTAATTTATATTAGAGGAAAATACAGTATCCATTCTCATTAATTAAACCAAAACCTCCGTGTGAGAAACCCAAATGTGTCTTACCATGCTTGCATTCTTTCGTAACTTCAGCATAATCAAGCCCCACTGAATATTTGCCCTGTCTCCAGCCTGCACATGTCCACAGGAACACTTCATTGTAACTCATTTTCCACACATGCCAAATTAATATGTCATTCCTCCAACCCACATTCTCTTCCAATTTATCAATATCAATGACATTACTACATCACAAATCAAAGTCTACAAAACCTAAAATTAGATACGACTGGTCCTTTCCCTTCGAACACTGATTCCCACTGATTTTTCTTTGAAAATGATTTTTCCACAATGTTTTACCTCATCTCTACACTTAAACATTTGGAAGTTTATCATCTTGTGCCTAGATAACCAAAGACTTCATCATTAGCATCCTTACTCTAGTGTTCTACCCATTCCGTGTAGCTTGTTTTGTCAGCCAAGGCTAACACTAAGTCCTCTCTCCTCTCAACACGTGCTCCATCATGGGACGCACCTTCCGTCGTAACCAGCACTCTGACGGCTGATGTGTCACACTCGCTCATCCTGGCTTCCTCTTGAGCTGCAGAGCAGCATTCTAGTCAACTATGTCACAGCTCCATAGAAAGATCCTGCCAGCACCTCAGATTCACATTTTTAGAAGTTATGACCCACTATAGTGGTAAGGAGCTCACAGAAAATATGATCTTTTAAAATAGTCTGGGCTTAAACTGTTACTGTCTCTGTGGAACTATCCATGTCACTTGCCATCCACATCCAGCTAATTAGGAAACCTTTGTGGACTGTCTATTGCCAGTATCCAAAGCTAGATGCTCATTGTCTCTCTTCTTTATTATTTTTAATTGTTTGTTTAAACTGTGATAAAATAAGAACATAAAAATTAACATCATACCCATTTTTAAGTGTACAGTTTGGTGGTGTTGACTACCTTCACAGTGTTTTGCAGCCATCACCATCTCCAAATCTCTTTTCATCATGCAAAACAGTAACTGTACCCAGTAAACAACCTTAGCCCACCATTCCACTTTCGGTCCATATGAATCTGACTACTCTAAGTACTTTGCATAAGTAGAGTAATAGTATTTTTTTTTTTTGTGGCTAGCTTTTTCACTTAGCATAATACTCTCAACATTCATTTGTTTCATACTATAGGTCAATTTTTTTCCTTTTTAAAGCTGAGTAACATTCCCCTCCATGGCTATGCCACATTTTGCTTATTCATTTATCCATTCATAGACACTTGTTTGCTTCCACCTTAGGGCTTTTGTGAATAATGCCACTATGAACATGGATGTGTACGTATCTTTTTGAGACTCTGTTTTCAATTACTCTGGGTATATAACCCAAAGTGGAATTTCTGAATCACAAGGTAATTTTATTTGTAGTTTCTTGGTTATTGCCGCACTATTCTCATTTTCTCCCACTGGAACTACCGCATTAACTTTGAACGCACCCTGTCTCCAATCGCTTTCCTCATTACACACTGTTGTCGAGATAAACAGTGTGTCACAATGCTCTGTCCCCTGAGAACAGGAACTTTACTGAGTTAGCAGACATCAGCACAGAGCATGATACCAAGAGTACTTAACAACTGTTGAGTGGATGCTTATGTGGATGGATGGATGGATGGATGGGGAGATGAATGAATGGGAATTAATAGCTTCCTCCTCACTTTCAACTGTCCTCACAGCCTACTGAATTAGCATACATTTTTCTACATCCTACCATTCAAGATGCTTGAAAAGACTCATTTAACAACATATGTAAAACCCTAAGAGATCAAAGATATGATGCTAGACTCAGTGGAAAATAAGATAGGCTGTCTCAAAACAATTTCCTGGATTTACTGCTCACTATTTCTCAGTACGCATTCTCTCAATTTAAGTGCTTGCCACTTTCAAAACATGTTTTGTGTAGAAGCCACAGCCTAGTGAGCTTGAACCAAGAATTTGGTTGGAAACATGTTTGGCGTGGTGTTTTAAAAAATACTTGAATTTGAATGCATTTTGGGAGAAAGGGGAATACACACTCCAATTTCCTGATCCCTACACTGGGTCCACACTACTCATCCACAAGGGCTGCCCGGCCATTGAAGAACTGAAGCACATAGCCAACACCTTTGTCACCCTGCTTCTGTTCACTCTTCAGTCTCTGCTCATGGTTTAACCAGCTCAGCATCACTTTCTCCTCAAAGCTTTCCCCATTCTATTTTCTTACAGTACTGATTACTCTGTTCTACCTTTACAACTTGTACCACATTTTAATTTATATCATTATTTATGTTTCTTATTAGGCCTTTACATGGTAATTATCTTTTGAGCATATATATCATCTTGCTAATTTTGGTATCCTTCATAGCACATAGACAAGGGCCTTAGGCATGCTAGGCATCCACTAAATGTCAGAGTGAATTAAAATTAAAATTAACATTCATTCAGAAAACAAAGCGATGGCATGGAATGGGATTTTGTATTTCAGGTACACTTTATATGCAGACATGTTCCATAAATTTAAAATCAATAAACTCTTAATTATGTGACAGAGCTGAGGTCTCCTTCTTCCAGGGGAACGCCACGACGATTTTATAAAAAGCCTGCCTAAGTACCCACAGTGTGCTGATAGAAAGCAGGGGTCTGTGGCCACACAGATATGGTTTCAGTCTGGCTCCATCATTTTCTGCAGTATGGCATGAGGCTGGTTCTCGAGCCCTCTAAGATCCCCTTCCTCATTTAATGGTGGTACTCAAGGCAACAGGTTCCCTGCCAGAACTAAATGATACACTGTACAGAAAGCACGCAGCCCCGATGTTGACATAGTCAGTGTTCAATGGATATGTAGCCTGAGTATCTAAAAGTGACATAAGGCCAACTAAAATAAATACAGTGAAAAATGGGATTTTATAATTCTCCTTTTGGTGTGCAAGGTATTAAAAATACACATGCAAATTAAATAAACTCTTTCTCATCATCCAAATCCTTGAGTCAACTTATTATTCTACTTTACTTATATTTTATATTATAATTAAATTCAAAGATGTTTACAGCAAATTTATTATGAAGTGTACTTGGAAAAATAATTCCCATCAATTAGACTTCTGGACTATTTCCAGATAACAGAGTTTGAAAATTCTAAGACTTTTGTTCCCAGAATAGATTTGACTTTCTGCCTAAGATTCTACTAAAAAAGCATAAAATGAAGATAATGTGGCCTTTTTGGCAGAGTACTACAAACTTAGAATTGTTAGATTTATACTATGGTTGCAAAGATGCGTGAATAAATCTTCCATCACTACTTATAATGGTTTTATTGCATTTAATTAGACCATCAATAGCAGGAAGGAATAAATAAGCCCTTGAAATGTAACTATACTTCAGGACATGCTTTTTGCTTGAAATAAAGCATTTGTACCAAAAATGGTTTTATATATTCTCTAGCTGAACAAATACTATTATCATTCTAAATATAATCCCCCAGAAAATAGTTATGCAAGAAATCTATGGGCCAGAGGTGGTTTTCTGGGAATGAAGTACTAGCAGGCACTCATTTTTAGAAGAGAATGGCAGGAAACAATTCAGAATGACTCTGTTTCTTCAAATCTACAAATGATGATTCAGATATAAGCCGAAACCTGAACTGAGGCCCAAAGAGATGTGATTTTCAAATCACTGAACAACGATAAACCTCTGCAAGGGTCCCATGACGACATTATTATCCCTGGGACATTGAAGACAGGAAAAGGCCAGTCCAGGGAATAGTGACACACCTGCAAATCTGCCCATTCATTCATTCATTCCACATACAATGGTCAACTGCCCTCCTATGCCAGACACTGTGGAAAATGTCACAAAGATGACTAGGACAAGATTGGGACCACCGAGGATATCAGAATCTATACAGAGGGCAAATATACAAGAAAATTTATACGCCTGGACAGAATTTATATGCCTTATCTTCAATAAGGAGATGGAAACGTCAAAGGGGCTGATGAGTTCATAGTGTCACTACAAGGCCTTGTACACGCTAGGCAAGCTACAGCACTCGGCCACATTCTCAGCTCCTTTTCACAAAACCTTTTTTTTTTTTTTTAAATTTTATTTTGAGATTGGGTCCTGCTCAGTCACTGGCCTCAGGCTGGCCTCAAATCTGTGATTTTCTGCCTCAGTCCCCAGAGTGCTGGGATTGCAGGAGAGTGCCACCACACGCAGATGGTAAGGTTATATTTCAGAACAAGAAAACCAGCACTCGAGCTCCTGGGCCACTGAGGTAACAAGAGGAGTGAAGAAAGGAGGACTGGGAACAAGTTGCTATCCTACTGACCATACTGGTGAAGCTTCCACATCGGCAGGGAAGTCTTCCCGAGATTACTGAAAAAACAAGCAAGGCAGATGCCCTCTATGGATTTGGTGCATTAAGGAGCCAGTATATTCTATCTGGCTCCTTAATGCACCAAACAATTATCATTTCTTATTTCTGGCACCACATTTCTGTTTTTAAGAGTGATTATACCAGTGAACGGTTTGGCAATTGAATCATGCTAGCAACACAGAAGGCTGGATTTCGGTCTCGGGCATTTCTACATCCTCCTGGCACCACTGAGATGCTTTGTTTATGAATCGAGGGTCAGCCCTTTACATATGAAAGTTATTCACTTGAACTTGACATCAGTGTATAAACACTTGAAATCCTGGGAACACTTACTCTGCAGTAATCCAAAGTAGCAACAAATTCATATGATCCTAGAGATAGCTCGGGCTTCTCATAGTGGTCTAGTCTTCTTCCAATGTGGTCCAGATGTTGGAAATAGAATGGTGGAACTAAGAAAAACAAAACAGGAAAGGAGATCTTTTGTTTTCACAAACACAGACAATTTAATAAATTCTCAAAATTTATTATGGAAGAAAGGGAGTAAGTATAAGAGAAAAAATATGTTAAAGCTGAGAGAGTATATTCTAAAGATGCACTACTTTAAAAGCATGTCTTGGAAAGTATGAGGGATTTCTTAATAATCTGCTTGACCACTCTAGACGTTACTGATGAGAAAGAATAGCTATGATTTGGGCCATCCTAAAGAAACAGGAAAAAAGTACTGGTGTATTTAACTCATCACAACCCAAATATTTAATTATCTCTTTTTAACTGCCTTTTAAAAAAAGAATTCTGAGTTTTCTGTCTGAACTTTCAATATACCTAACAGAGATAAACACTGATTATTTGGGCTATCCTATTAACTACAATATTTATTACACTTTAATGAAGAAATATCTTCAGCCATGGGGAGTTCCATGGTAATCTTTTAATGTTTGTGCTTAAGAGTGTGGAGGATTACTGTATTAGGGAAAGAGCCGAGCACTAAGATCTCAGCTGAAGAACTCTAATTCGATTCAAATGTCTCAGAAGGTTCATTCTGGCAAAGACCTGGAAGTCATCCAATAACACAGCAACACTTATGAGTCACATACTGAACACTTGGACAAATAAGGCCTGGTATCTCTGTGAAAAAGAACTCCTGTTGCCTGGAGATTAATCGGGCAGGCAGTGAAACCTCTGCCAACAGAAGTATTTTACAAAACTGGCGATGCTCTTTGTTTAAGCATTTTATAAAGAACAACATTTCCATTTGTAAAAATCTTAAAAGTAATAGCATGCCTTTTGTTTTTAAACCAACAACTCAGTATTCTTTATTTTTGTTGTGAAAGTAGCATGGGAATTACAACAGGACTGCTTTTCAAGACTGGACTCTGTAAAAAGTCAGAGAAGCTTGGTTTTTCTACATTCTTACTGTATTTTAGTCATTTCTTTTAAGATTAGCTTTATAAGAGTCATGTTTACATATGGATCTCTGAATTTGGGAAGTTCAAACGTCTTGAAAAGATTACAGAAGTGGAAACGGAGTCTCCCAGAGGTGAGTAAGCCAGGAGGCCCAGAAACTGCTATTCTGTCCGCTTCAGATGAGATGGAGGGCCTGGGTTGGCTGGCTTACGATGTATGGCGCAGCACGCTCTCTGCAGCAAAACTGACAACCCATTCATATTCACACATCTGCATGTAACGTGTGAACTTTTGCTTTGAAAATTTCATATTCGTTAACATTTAATTATTTAACATTATCTGTCATCTTTTACAGCCAAATTTCAAGTCAAGCCATAAACTAGGCCCTGCCATATGACCCCTCCTCCTGCCTGCCCCCTAATTTCAGGGTTTCTGCTAGGCAAGCTCCAGTCACTGCAGGGGTTTTCTTTACCAGGAAGTAGCTGGGCCTTTCAAGGCACTGACACTGTGTGAGGCTGGGGTGGTGGGCAGAGGGTGACATCAAATTAAAGCTCCTAGATGCACCATATGCTGAGTAAGTTTCTGGTTGCCTTCCTAGGAAAGCTGAGAGCTCGGGTGAGGACACTGAGGAGCTGGAGGACTTGATGGGGACTTTTATGCAAATGCTTCACAACTCCCCTGCTCCATTCCCAAGTCGAAGAAAATACCAAAACAAAACGAAACAAACAAAACAAAACAAAAACTAAAGCCCAAAGAGACAAACAGCGTTCCTGAAGTCTAAGTCCCAAACTGAATGATAGTAAAGGATTTGGTCACAGATTTCATCTAGAATGAAAGCTAGAATAAGATCTTCCTTAGAAAGAGAAGTGAAGATGGAGAACTAACAGACTTAGGTCTCACCACAACATCCAATGTGCACTGAGTAGATGCCACAACTAGCAGGAGGAGAGGGCAGCCCAAGAAGTCTCAGGAATGGTTGTGGAGATGAGGCCAGAGAGCATTCCATTGCACCTCACAGTGAGGCACTTTTAAGAAGTGACCAAAGGTCTTCGTGAGAAAGACTCACGAGGCCAGTCTCTGGCCCTGGATGCTGGAAAAAGCCATGGACTATGCATGTGATAAGGGGCAGGAGAATGAGGATAGAGCAGTGCTCTCCCACCAGGGAATGCACACAGAGCCAAGCGGACACAAACCCAATGCTGTAGGCAGAAAACTGCCTGAGCTCAGCTGTCATCCACGAGTAGCCAGTGCCTACAAGAGACAGGATGCACCCAAGGGCAGGGCGCTGTGTGTTCTCCAGAAGAACCATCTGTAGGGAAGCATGGCTAGGACAGTAAGGCACAGAGGGACAGCCACAGAAAGATTCACCTTCTAATAACAGTTACATGGTTAATAATTAAAAATGTAAGAAAATGGGGAATGTTCTCAGCCTGAGTGTGTTGCTTCATTTATCGACTAAGAGAAAAAATGAGAAACATGGAATGTAAGAACCCTTTTGGCAAATTTCCAGTGTTTTCAACAAGTGAATTCATATCCAAATAAAAGTGAAATTATAATGAATGCAGGAAAGTGCCTCATAATAACATTCCCACCTCCTTAAGAAGTTCAACATTTACATCAGAGGGGAAAAAAATCTGTAACATGCTAAAGATTCTCCTACATACCAATGAGAATAAACTGAGGAATGGCAAAAGAGAAGAAGTCTCTAAGGTTTATCATCTGTAAAGAGCAGAGGTCAAATCTCATTTTGCTTCTAGCTGGGGCTTTATGGAAAAGGATTGAAAAATAAATCCTTCCCCCTGCCCTGCACTTTGAGTTTTCTTTTAAGAAAAGAAACAGCACAATTTCCATGTGGCACTTGTGCAGCTACACAAAGTCAAGAGGGACTTGGCTTTCCCAAAAGAGCATATTCTACTTAGTTTCCTTCTAGAGAAATAATTAAAAAGTTACTGCTACCTAGAAAAAAAATCTGTTTTCCCCTAAACCAAGAAACATATTTATTTTTAAGAGCTTTCACACAGAGCATTTAGTGGTGCACTTACCATCATTCACACAGTTGCAAAATCCACACTGATACCTCCTTCCTCCCTCGATGAACTGCATGAACGGGCACATGTAGGCCTTGCATCTGTTACACCTGACTGGCCCGTTCTCTCCATGATTTACCAAGTAAAGGGGAGTCTGTAAGAAGTAAGTGAAATTAAATGAATGGGTGGGTTGAGGACTTCTAGGTTTTCTAATTAAAATATGAAGTCTTCTAATGGCACTCATTAAGGAACTTTTAACACTTGGCATTTTCCAGGACAGTTGATGCCCCTCTTGATAACATGAATTCAAAGTAATACAGTGCTGTCCAGGATAACTCAACAAAATGCTTATATGTCATTTATAAGCATGCAAATATGTACTCATATATTTACATCTCTCTATATATGTATATTTACCTATATGAATGTGAAAGGAGGAGAAAGAAAATATAATAACAATATCTAATCCTGCTTACATTAAAACGTGCTGGATACCTTATTTTAAGCATTTTGCTAAGTTTATTTACGGACTACAAATAAAGAAGTGAATTGGTCTGCTTTTAGAAGCTCTAGTATTGCACGGCAATATGCTGTTTATGTAGTTTTCTCAAAGTACATAAAATATTTCTTCAAAAACATAACTATCTGAAGAAACATGCAAAATGTCTACTCATTAGGCCAGAGGTCAATTCTGCCTGTTATTTTATCAAATGACAAACTATGTCAGAGCACTCTCAAAATGGTAGGTCACGCTTTGCCAAAACTGCAAAGATATGTAATCTAATCGAGTCTTTTTCATAAACATCTGTAGAAAGCTTTATACATTGCTTACAGTTCGAAAGTGAAAAGGCGGGGCACTGCAAAGGAATGTAAGAAAAAGAAAGTTGCCTTGTTTCTTAATGCTTCTAGCCTTCAGAATAAAATCACAAAGATCCATCTTACTTTATAAATCTCCTTAAAGATAACATTTTTAGATACACTTGAGAACTGCAGGGTCTGGCATGTCAATTAAAAATTTTGAAAGATAAACATGCAAACAGAGCAGTGTATCTTTTAGTGGAGGCCTGCAGAACAGGAAGTGGGTGGCAGGGGGTGGAGGTGGGGTGCTGGAGGTCATCAGGACATTCTCTGCTAAAGCCTTGGAAAACTGAGCTCTGCTGTTTGTCCTTGCACAGATGTTCCGCGTGAAAACTGATCCACTGCTGAGATTTTAGAAATGAGCGAGGAGGTCTCAGAGTAGGAAGGGTGGGCGGGGAAGGGAGACCATGAGACTTAGTACAATACACAAAAGAATATGAGAAAGGATAAAAGAAATACATTTAGAATCCTGGTTTATGGTCCCCGGATTCACTGCATGGACGTAGCTCTGGTGCTGCATGGTGCGTCAGGTCAAGAGTCAGATGAGTAATATGTGTGTTGGGCAGTATGAGCAACACGCCAGGTACAACTGCTTGGAAAAGGTAACTATTACCATTTCCACCCAGAACAATCTGTCCTCCTTCAAAACCACTCAGCTCAGGAGAGTGTCATTAACAGGATGGTTGCTGGAGAGTAAGTATGAGACAGTCTTAAGTTCCTGAAGGCTAGCCTGTTAGTTACCATAAAATGTTATATGGTAAAAATGATCAAGAAGAAAGAGAATTTATCTTTCAGAAGATTTGGTACAATCTAATGGGTAAAAGTTGAGAAGCGGAGTAGATTTTTTAAAATGCTAGGAATCTGGTTTAAATATATATTTACACATAAATTTATACATCGCTGTACACAGCTTTCTTTTATACAAGCCTGGTTTGAAAGGCATAAAGTGATAAACGTTTGTTCTCTTTAGCTGATAATAAGAAATGGCATGAGGAGAGGAGACAGAAGCAAAAAGATACAGGTAGGAAAAAATGATGATGAAGAGTCTTAGGGCAATAAACAACAAATGAGTCTAGGAAGTGAAAGACAACAAAAACATACTGATCAGACAGCTCTTTCTGGACGGAAAGCCTAACTATCAATTATGCCTGGGGTTAAAGCTCTGATCTACAGCTTCAACCTCTGAGATCAGCTAGGTTCTCAGAAGTTGAAATACGGAGAAATTCTGCAATTTGCATTTATTCCAGCCAAGTTTGCTTTTACCATCTTTTTATTTCAAAGAGTTCAAACACCATAATCAATGCTATCAGAGACTGTAGAAACAAAACGTGATGCAATTACTTGATAGATGAGCCAGAAATAATGGAAAGAGAGTTGTCTTTAGTTTTACTGCCATGATTTGCTCAAAGCCAGGCCCAGCCAAAACTTAGGTGAATTGTCAGCAAACAACACCTAAGCCTTCCAGCCCTGGCAGATTCCAACTTGTAGACCTGAAAGTGAATGTCTAGCAATAAGCTAGAGTCACGTGATGACTGCACCTGGGTTATTAAATACTTACTTTTTTCTATTTTCACTCTTTCAGAAAGCAGATGATAGGTAGGTAAGGTCTTCAGATAATCAAGGTGACAGCAAAGAATGTTAAAAGCTTTTTAACTGTTTATATTTTATTTGGGGGCAGCAGTGCAAGGGTTTCTAAACGACCCTATCTTGCTTCATCTCTCTTGGCCATGTTTAAAACCATCAGAGATTTTCTTCGCGCTCCCTGGATATCGTCTACCTACGGTATGGTGCACGAGCTCAGAAACAGTCCAGGCTCACTATTCTTCTGTGCTCCATCTCAGTGAATACTGTACAGCCTTTCCTTCAAAACCAAGTTACCATCCAAACAAATGCCCTAAATTGTTTGCTTCCCTTAACAAGGGCACAGTATCATATTTGCTTCAGAAACACTTTCAGGTTTTAAAATTTTGTCTCTCAATGTGCTTTCATCTCAGGCCTCAAGGAGATCTCTGCCTGCTCTTTTCTTTTCCTTTCCTCTCTTACAAATAAGTGCAAGGCAAGAGGATGGCGTGTCTGGCCCTGAGACCCTGATCTGGCTGTTCTTAGCTCTGGCCCTGCGCAGGCTGAGTTCACACAACACGAAAGCGATAGGAAGTCGAGGAAAAACAAGGGAGGACAGTAATTTGAATCTCACATTTCTGGATCATCAAGGGTGTGTCAGATAGTGTATCGGTACTAATTTTCATTAAAATGCTTTAACTGAATAAAATATATCTCTTTTTGGTGCATGTATAATAAATACCATGGTCCATTTTGAACCACAAGCGAAAACAGGATTCACTCAGTATTAAAATGACACCAATGATTAAAAAGCAAAATAACTTTTGATTAATTTTTCATGTTAAAGAGGCAGCTATCAAGCTGGGCCTTGTGGTACAGTCCTATAATCCCTGCACTCTGAGGCTGAGGCAGGAGGATCATAAACTCAAGTCCAGCCCAAGGAAATTTGTAACTTAATAAGACCCAGTCTTAAAAATAGGGCTAGGGATACAGCAAAAGAAAGCAAGCAAGCAAGCAAGCACAAACGAATAAAAGAAAGGAACTACTAATAAAAACTTTAAGTGTTCTTATTTTAGCTTATTATCAGTTTTTAATATATTATCAGTTTTCATTCTCTCACATAACCTAACATTTACATAGTGGATACACTGTTTGCCTTCCTGGCCTGACCGTGTAGTGGAATACAAAGAAGTTAACAAACACACACACACGCAATTAAAAGAACAGGGCATGAGCAGAAATAACACTTTTCCAGGCATCACTAACAAAAGCTATTTTTAGCTTCGAAAGGCAATGTTAAACTATTCACAGATCGTATTTCCAAAACAAAAGCAGATGCTCAAAGAAAACTGAGGTACAATGTAGGAAGACCCACTGTGAAGAATTTTTATAAAGCTTGTGGGCTATGTATTTTTGTTATGGTACTTATATTGTTAAGAAAAGTCTCAATACATAAATCCAGCTATAGATGTTCTGTTTTAGGAAAGTGATGAACTAACTACAGAAAGCAGCTAAATACCAAACCTGGGAAGCCAAAAATATGAAGGTGTTTTAACAGCATGAATCCAGTAGGTGGCGTTGTGGAACTAAAAATTACAGCTGAAGCTAACTGAGCAGTGGGTAATTCAATATGCATGATAATTATGCTGTATTATTTTATGTAACTCTAATAGCATTTAACTGAGCTAATAGCAGCTATTACTATCACAAAATTTAGAAACCTAAACTTTTCTTAAAATTATTCAACCTATGATTAATGGTTTAAAATATTCTAAGTGAAACAATGAAATTAAACAACATGAAACATAATACTACTTTATGCACAAATTAAATATGTGCCAGATTTACTAAGGTAATAAGAAAAAATGCATCGAAATGTTTCTAATGCTCTGTGGACTTTTCTTTGACTATTGAGATAGGCAGCTAAGAAGTTCAGTAGACACCTTAAAAGTGGCCTGCAAGACAAAGGGCACTAGTGTCACCATCCCCGTCCTGCTCTCCACACTGGCGGTGGAGGTGCAAAATGACAAAACAACACACAGTGTTGCCTGTTGAGTCATGGTGCTCGGCAGCACATGTGAAAAAGAATGATTTTCTAAAGTGAACGCCTACCCCCCTGGTGGAACGTCAAATCACCAGTAATGATGCCGACGTGGGGGACTGGAGACAAAATGACCACACTGCAGTTCTCAGGTGCACCCTCAGAACCAGGATACCGCTGGGTGAAAGCGTCCCCGTCTCTTCTGTCTTCTCAGATGCACCTCACCAGCCACTTCCCTTATATTTTAGAAGCAGAGTTTATACGAGTTGGCACATACACACAAGCTCATTTATTTTCACCATCTATTTCCCCTTCTAATACTCATTTACTAATTTTGAAAAAAAATAGACATTTTCCATTGTAAATGTACACTTCTCTATTTCTCACCTTTTATTTCCTTCATCACAAGTCTTGAGGAAGGTAATCAGTGTCCAGGATCAATACAATTGTCCTAACATCACTAATAATCTACTTTGCTATATATCTGAAGGAAACAGTGAGGTTATGGAAGAGAAAACAGCTTGCCTCTACTGGGACCTAAAGCAGATGAGAAGATTCAAAGACAGACATGCCAAAACGTGACACAGTCCTCTGGTTTGATAAAGAATCATATTCAACATCAGATTATCTTTCCCAGTAAATCCTTTTAAATGTGTATCTCTAGCAGCAATGATTACACATTGTCAATGCGACTTTGTCACAGCTCCTTCTTGGGATTGGAGCCCTGTTGATTTATTTATTTATTTTTGAATGGCCACAAGGGGAAGCCAGTTTGGTGATTTGGATTAATTGGGGGACATAAGTAGAAGGCTGAAAATGGTATGTGAAAGGATAATCCGGAACCTGTGATGAACAAACACCCTTTAAAAGTGTTAAACATTCAGACTATCAGCATGCTGGGAGACCAGCAGAGTCAGATTCCCAGTGGATCATGGGCAGGAGCTACAATGAAAACAGAACCGTATCAACTTCTTACAGACATTTCACAGCATAAGAGAAAAGAGAAGCAGCCTGTATGTGCTTTCTATTTTTAACTTTACCATATAAGACATTTGTCAGTCTATGTGGACAGAAAAGGTTCAAGTCAATAGTTAATATACTGCGTGGTTTTTTTTTACAGAAATTTACTATTTTGATTTTTAAAAATGATAACTCCAAAATGGAAGAATATTTTCTGAATGTTAAATTCGCCCTATAATTTTCTCTATATATATTTTTTTGGGTGCCGGGGATTGAACTCAGGGCCTTGCACTTGCTAGGCAAGCACTGTAACTACTGAGCTAAATCCCCAGCCCCTAATTTTCTAAAACAAACCTGATAACAATACAGTGCACTCTACTAATTCTAAGGACGTATTTGTGATTTTTCAACAATCTTTGCAGTTGGCTCTTCTTAACCTATACTTCTGCATTTTTTTTAGTTTCCAGGAAATTATCCTCTTCCTACTTTAAGTGATTATTTTTAACTTTTTTCCTTTACCAATGTTTCTAGAGAGTCTATCCTAACTATGTCCAGAGCTTTTATTAGACCTGAATACCTCTTATTTGGAAGTTATTTTTTGTCACTAGCACTGAAATACAATAATTTTTTTACTGACTTGGGCTTCTAATAATACATAGAAGATCATAACTGTAACTTATATAGTGATTCATAGTTTAAAGTGCTTTCATCTATATAAAGTCTCAGGTTGATGCCGAGGCACTAACCACTTTGGGAATTAGATGCCATCCGCGTTGTTCAGGAGGAACTGAAGTGACACCCACAATAAATTACAGAACTACAGCTTCATTCTCATATACTGATCCCAGCTATCTACCTGCTCTGTGATACACAAACAACAAACTGCTTGCAGATGTCTTCAGAAGGAAGAAGGACACAGTCATGAGAGAAGGGCACAGTTCTCCGAGGCATATGACGTGACTCAAGCCTCTGCTGCTCCTTGGTAACCACTGTAAACATCTCTTGTCATTTCTTTCTCTCCTCTCATTCTACCTTTTAAATCTGTTTGATCCTCCATGGAAGCTCTCCCTCCACCTCCCTCAGCAGAAAAATCTGCCTCTGCCTTCAGAAGGAAAACTGAAAATGTCAGACAGGCACTCCCTTGCCCCTTCCCCACTAATTCACCAGCATCCACACATTTTCCTTCTCTGTCCTCTTAGAATGGAACGGGCTTCTCAGAGGCCTGGTGCAATCCAGGACCATGTCTACAGCTGGCCCCTCGGGACTCATTTACTCCTAAGGGAGAATTACGTTTTGCCATTTAAATCTAGGCCACTTGCAGAAGACATCTAATTTCCATAGGTTCCTGATACCTGTTACCCTGTGCTGACAGTACTCTTCACACTGTTTTATTTTTCTGTAGCCAGTACTGCACTCTCGAGTCCACAGTTCGCAGGTCCAGTATGTTTACGTTTTTTCCCTTGGAGGGCAAGACCTGAGAGAGCGGTCACTCAACAGTTTCTGAATGAGCAAACAAATCATCTACCAGGAGCTCACAAATGTATTGTGAGAAGCTCACAGAAACTTGTGCTGGTGGCCAACAAGCACAGAACCTCATCCAGGAGACACAAAGGGAGAGGCAGGCTGGAGAGATTTTGTGGACACTCTCCAAGCCAGGTAGGATATCTTGACCAGCCAGGTTTAAGACAGACTGACAGTCAGATGAACAGACAGATGGGAACACACACACATACACACACTCCTACCTCAAACCTGTTGTTACTGCATGGTAACAATTCTAGCAGAATACACTTAAGATATTCCACCATTCACCGAAATGATATCCCTGGAAAAATGGTACATTTGGTATAAGTTTTGAAACCTGCTTAAAAGTGAGCAAATTCTACCATGTTTTCCAATTATCACAAAGGACTTCTAGAATTCCTGTTTGTTTCACTATTTTCATTCAATTCATAAAGCTCTGAGTTTATTTTTTAAATAAATTGAAAAGAATTTTGAATAATGTGAAATTTTCTGCACTAAATTTCTACCTAAAAAACTCCACTCAACAGCAATATGTAAACTTTATGTGTGCCGCTGATCCTTAGGCCCTAAATTAGAGAGTAAAATCCTCAATAAATATTTATTGAATGGATGACAAGGAAAGGAAGGAGAAAGAGGGAGGGAGGGGAAAACTGCAGGCTGAAGAAAAATACGAAAGGGAGGAAGGAAAATAGAAAAATATACTTTGGACTTAAGGATATCTGCCAGTGCTTCCGCATGTAACAAATGTTAATATTCTAAGATCACCCCAAAATATGTACCAACTACTAAACTATGAGACTCCCTTCATGGCCCAAAGTGTTTTCAAGCAAACACAGCTGTGACCTTTCTACCCAGCCTTCTAACACCAGGGCTCTTTGGTGGGAAGGTCACACTGGACTAAGTCTGTGAAGGGCCGCTCCTGGCGAGCAGGCAGCCAGAGCCTCAGAGGGAAATAACCAGCAAGGCAGTCTGCACACCTTCCTATCAGTTCTCCTGCGTGGCAGTCCTAGGTCATGACTGAACTATAAATGGGAGGTACTGATTCTTAAAGTGCTCTGCTTGGACCAGCGTATGCCACATGCTCCTTCGAGGGGTGGGCATATTTACAAAGATCAGCATTGTTTTTCTTGCTAGGATGGATGTTAGGAACTTTTATGTAAGATTCTCTCTCTCAAAAAGCTTTGATGTTTAGGAATTCTGTAGTTGCGTGTCATTTCCCCACATTTTCTCTTTCTCTTTTCTTTCCCTTTCCTTCCCTCTTTCTTTTCTTTTCTTCTTTTCCTGTACCAGGGATTGAACCCAGGGCTATACACCCAGATCTTTTAAAATTTTTTATTTTGGGACAAGGTCTTGCTAAATTGCCCAGGTTGGGCTTGAATTTACAATCCTCCTGACTCAGCCTCCCACAGTGCTGGGATTATAGGCAAGAGCTACCACATCTGGCTCCCACACTTCCTATAACCCTTGACTTATTATGGATTTGCCTTTTATCCCCAAGAGAGAATTATATTTTGTTGTCTAATTTACAGATCACTTGCAAAAGACCTTCTGAATTGCTGTAACAACACACAATGTTCCACCGATGATAAAACTCTGAATCAAGCGTGGTTCTTCTATAACAGAGTAACTGGTAGCTAGCTTCCCATTCCTCAAAGGCAAGTTGTGAAAGACTCTACTTTAAGCCTGAAAGGGTTAAAAATGATAACCTACAGGTAAACACTTTCCTCTCTCTGGAAAGTGAGAGAGCCAGAACTGCAAGCTGGCCAAAGTATTTTCTCCACTTGTCTCACCTTTACCTGGGGATGAAAACACCTCAGATGATTGTCATCTAATCCAAGTCTTTATTTGGGGATGCCTTGTCTGTCAGGCCTACCTGACCACCCTACGGAATAGGGAACCTGTACCCCGCCCCTTCCCAGTGCCTGTCACCTCAGTCCTGCTCTACTTTTTCCTTTGTCCACTGCATTAGACACACATATTGGGTGAATAATAAGCATTTATGGGATTGGATAACTATTCTTAAATTCTTTTTGAAATAAGGTGATAATAAATGTATCAGCAGTCCTTCATAAAAACAGACACTGCTTATAAACTACTAACCAGATGACAATGCAGTATTGCTCAGATTATAACATACCATGCAAGTTAACTGAAACATTACTGAAGACTCAGTTGTGATCCTACAGTCATAAAGTTATTCTGCAAAGAATAATGCAATTCAAACTGCCCTTTCTCTTTCCACAGTAGGTACCTATGGAAGCTATTCAGTTATGCAAACATTTGAAACTTTTTCTACAAATTGCTTTCAGAGTGTGAAAAAATGTAAGACTCCCAGAGTCCTCCAGTCCAATCAGCTCTCAGTATAAATACTGGTGATTAACTATCCCTGCTAGCCAGCAATTGGGCCTCAGCGGGCTGCTTCCAGTTATCCAGGAACTCATCTTTTGTGAGTTAATTTGGTTTGGGAACACAGCCAAAATCATTTGGAGTAGAGAATTGAAAATAAGGCTTAAAAATGTTGATAACAAAATTTTAATTTAAAAAAGATGTATGACCAATTTGAAAGTGTCTAGAGAAATAAATGTATTTCTATTTTTATCATAAATCATTAATGAATTGGAATTGGAGAGATGACCTAATTTATTAAATAATTAATGAAAATTGAGAAATATAAGCTAATACTCACTTTCTATTTCTTTCCTGTAAGAAAAAAGTAATATAAAGGCAAAATTATATGTTTGAAGCAATTACAGAAGCTTCCAAAAATTTTCAAATTGTGAAAAACGAAAATGTATTAGACACAGTGAACCCAAAGAAACGGAATCTCATCCTTGTGTTAGACTACAGTATACTGCAGTTTCTTTTAGTTCAGTTTAGCATTAAGAACAGTAATTTTTGTGATAGTTCTATGATACCTACATCTACTACACCTACAATCATAGCTCTTCTGTTTCCCTCTTTTTAACCTGAAGACATATGGTTCAAGAGAGTCAGTGATGGTCTTGTTTTCCCAAACCCCACATCTGGAAAATTTTAAAGATTTTAATCCTTTCCTTTTACAGGTATCGCTCACACGCACCCACACACATAGGCACCCATATACACACATGTACAAATACAGTATTTCCCCACAAAGGCAGGTGACATTGACAGAAACAAGCACTGAAAGGGCAAAGAATAAGAGAGAAATCAAAGCTACATTTATGACAAATTTTACCCTCCAGGAAACTGTAAGCATGTGTTTTTCTAGTCAGCCTAGCTGTTTTTATCTGCTAGCAATGCTAAAAGCAAGGATTACGCATATCGAGTCCCCAAATGGCTATTTTTCATAAGAGCATATGTATGGGAAATAAAATATGGTAACTGATACAGAATGTGGAAAGTCAAGTAAATGGCCGATGCCTAGATAAGGAAATGAATTCCTGGCCTTGGATTGTCAGTTACTTTCTTAATTACTTTGTAACTCTTTCAGTTTCAGATACAGCATTTATATCCAAGGAAGATGTTCAATAAATGTGTGAGCACTGATCTTTATGGTGAAAAGCTCACCAAACTATATGGCCTAAAATTCTAGTGTACTTCTATATATAGGAAATACTATATGGTGAAAACATCATATTTAAATATTATTTAGCATAAAAATATTCCAAGTACTCTTTTAGGCCCTGAGAACAGAATCATGAGGAAAATCAGACATGGTCCCTACCCTTATATAGAACCCAGTAGTCAAATAAACAAAAAGTCACACTTTGTGATACACAGTACAATGGGAGCTACAAGGGAGTATGGAGGAAGTAACTTCAAACTGGAGTCTATAGTGCGAATAAGAATTAACTAGGCCAAAAGGACAGGATAGTAAGGAGTAGGAGGGGTTGAGGAAAAACTGTTCCAGCAAATAGGAGGGACAAAAAACTACACAATAATGGCTATGGGGATAGCTCAACAATAGAGCCCTTGCTCAAAATGTGAAGCCCTGCAGTAGGTCCCCAGCACCACACAGACAGACAGATGTGTGGTGTGTGTGTGTGTGTGTGTGTGTGTGTGGTACTGGGGACTGAACCCGGGGATTTCACATTGAGCTACACCCAAAGATATTTTTTGTTTGTTTGTTTTTGTTTTTAAGGTCTCACTAAGTCACTAAGTTGCCCAGGTTGGGCCCAAACCTGGAGAACTTTCTGCTTCAGCCTCCCAGAGTTCTGGGATTATAGGCATGTGCCACATAAATGACTTTTTCAAGCCTTTTTGTTCAATGAGAACTTGATGTCTAGAAAATTTTCCAATATAAAACTTTACTTTATTTTCTCCTACTTGGTCACAAAGGGGACAAATCCACTGCATACATTTTAGAGCTCTTATGTTCTTTAAATATCTGCAAAAGTTGACTGAAGTTAGGAACACAAAGCAAGGTGTAAATATTTCCTCAATCTCAAAAATCTCATCAACTCTAAGATTTAGACCCCAAAGCTTCCAAGCAAATATGACGTAATGCTAAGAAGTCTTTGTTAAAAAGACATGTTCCTACTGTAGAAATGTTACAATGTGAGAAAATGCAGGTCTTGGAACTGGTGGAAACAGAGGCAAGAGGTCCAAAATCGTTCCAGGCTGTGGCACCCTCCTCTGAGTCCTGTTCTGTGGGCGTGAGGCTGGTCTCCTGGCTCAGGTTATGGATGCTGTGTCCTAAACCCCCACGGGAGCCCCCCCAGGAAATCCCACACTCACATTCGCTGAAAATTCAACCCTAACAGAGGGTTTTCATTTTTATTCTTGTTTCTTCTGAAGTTATTCTTCGCTTAATACAAGTTAAAGATTCATATGAATAATTTTGTGATTGAGAAAATAAGCTTGGTATATTTAGCTTCTAAACTGTAACTTAAAATAGAATTCTAACAACCTTTGCCCTGACAAATGTGACTCTCTGTCTTCTAATGTTACAATATAGTTCTAAAAAAGGACAGCATTCTGTTCTTCAGCTGCCAAACCTCTTCATAGGACTTTTTAATAGCACTGTAACAAGAGTGACCAAAAATCTTAGGGGATAAGACTCATTTGCTAACATAACTTTAAAGAGTAAAGATGCTTTGAATGTTATAGTCATCATTCTGCTTGCATGCATGTATCTTATTTTTGCAAGTTTTTAAAATAATGCTTTAAAAATGTAGCAGTAAAGCTTAAACAAGATCATAAAGCACATCTTTAAAAATTAATTCAGAGCTTGGAAGTTTTCATTTAAAAATAAGTTCTAAATCTTTAAATTCTTTAATTAATTTAATTTGAGGGGATATTTATCACTAAAGCTACCTATATATAAAAATGGCTGTATATAAAAATGCAGTCTCACAATCATCTGTTATTTTAAAATGAATTAATATACTAAATGTATATTATTAGTAAGTATACTAATAGTACAATACAATGAAATCAGTGTGGGTTGAGCCATGCATTTTATTCACATGGATTTCTAATAATTTATGGGATTTCATAAATAAATAGTGATCTACATTAAATGCCCAAAAAAGATTGGAACAGTGAGACAACACTAGCAGGACATTGGAGGCATACTTCTCCCCCTTGGGAATGGAGGCCCAAAGTCACAAGGCACATCAGAGACCAGAAATTATTTCCTGGCTCCTCATCCAGCGTTCTACCCTTTAGTTATATATCATGCTAAGAAAAAAATTGTTTCCCAAAATATCTTTATCAAAATTCTTCCAAAACAATGTCTGTCCTTTATAATGAATAGAGTCTCTGTCATTCACACATGATAGAACAGTGTCATTTCTCTCATGACATTAATGAACTTGTAAAAAATACAGTGGTGCCTCAGTTCATGAACACTTTTGTTCGCACTCTTGTTCACAAACAGAAGCATTTGGTAAAATTTTGTTTTTGTTTGCAAACTCTGCATTGGGTGACAAACATGACCATGACCATCCTTCCCGCATGAACACAAATGTGGCCATCTTTTCCAAAATCATGGAACAAATTAAGTTTGTGAACCGAGGTGCCACTGAACATCAATAGATTCTCAAATGATTGCTTTATTCAGAGTTTGTTGGTGGCCATTTATAAGCATGAAACAAAATAGCCAATGTAGCATAAAAGCTTTTATATCATTAGCAACAAGTTTATCAATAGATACAACTATTGCCAGCAAATAATTAAGACTAATTATGCTAAAAATAGTACAGCCCTAAAACAGTTAGAAATCAACTACCTTTCTGGACTTTAGTTTGTCTTTATGTGTCTATATAACCCTAAGCACAGTTCATTTATTCAATTAAGACCTCCACTGTATGCCTAACATACTGCTGAGCTCTGGATGGTTTGCCATCAAGAAACACTAAGCAGGAGTCTGAAATCAAAGACTTTAAGAAAAAAACACTTTAATAGACATTTCAAGGTAACTCACAGGCTCATAAGAGCATAAGGCCTGTTCCTAAAACTATAGCCAACAAACAAAAGGGATGCTGTTTTATGTGTTTAACCAAATAAAACTTCAGAAAGCTCATTTACAGCTCCATGGAATTCGAAGGACCTGGCATATGGAATCTAAAGTTCCAGAAGCAACACTTATTAGCAATAGGACTTTAATAAGTTCAGAAATTATGGGGCTTCATCATCTATAAAAGTAGACTGACACCTACTTCACAAGCTGCTACCTTTCTTAAAGGACGTATGACATGTGGTCACCGTGACATGAGCTACTACAGTCAGGCAGAATTTTTTCTTGGGTACATTAAATAGCAGTGTCAGCTCTGCCAAAAGCGTGTCAAGTCATCCAAGCACAATTGGCTAGAAAGTCAAATACATGACCAACAATTCCTTCCATGGCTGATGGACATGAGGGTCGTCCCTGATAGAATGTATCGGTTTGGGGCCTATTCTGATAGTCTTTTCCTTTTTTGTTAACTCTATTTATCAGCTCATTGACATCTATTCCTTTTTTCTTCCAATAGTATCTTCTTCATATTTACTGAATCTATCAGAAGAGGAACAATCATTAAGAAAGACTAGAAACAGCAGCTAGTAATAGGACAAATCATAGGACAAATCAAATAAAACAGGATATTTATTTATTAAGTCATATCAGGTGAAACTTTCCCTGAACTTAAACTCTATGGAATAAGATTATTCCTATTAGGGCCTTTTTTTCAGATTCGAAAAAAATTAACTATATACTTGCAAATTGTCTGTAAGTCCCAGTGGAGAGTAACTAGTCTTATTTTTCTCCATATCCCTAACATTCAGTTCAGTTCCTAACAAAATGTAAGTAGAAGGTTAACAGGTAAAATTTAAAGTTTTGAACAAAAGTATATCATTGCTAATTCAATAAGCAAGCGAATAACTTTGCTTATTATAACCACTTATAATCTAAAAGCATACATAGATATTCCTGAACACAAATGGAGTAAAAGCTTCTACTACCTGGCTTATAGGTAAAATTAGCTAATGGATATACAACTAGATACATGTGCTTGTACAAAACATAAAGATTTCCTATCTCAGAAAAAGAAAATGCAAAACTAAATTAGTTGCAATCTTCAATCATTTTGGACTTGAAATCTACAGGATGTCTACTTCAGTTCTTATATATAGCATCCAAAAGTAAAACATAATAAATGAAAAAGCTTACAATACAACCAATAACTTCTATACAAATAGTTCAGTTAATTATACTAAATGTGGGAATGGGTTATGCTGAAAACATAGCTTAAAATTAAAATTATGGTAAGCAGTACGAAATGCTACAAAATGCTGACATAGACCTGCCCTTGGAAATAGCATACATCTCCAAAGCAAATGCTTCCTGGGAACATTCTCTGATAATAACTGCTTGAGTAAGGTTTATTTTTATAGGCCGTTGCTAACACAATGGCATACTTACAACGGTTCTGTCAAACAATGGAACCAATTTAAAAAGCTGCACTAAATAAATTCTTTTGGTAGATGCCAAATCAGGATATTGTTCAGAAAGGCTTTTTATATAGTAATACCACAGTATTAGTCAGATAAACAATAAAATCTTAACATTTTACTAACCTGAAAATAAGTTGTTATAGAGGAAAATGTTAAAATGTTATTAATATAGAGAATAATAATATTCATGTAATCTGTTTGCTTTTAAGACAGACATTTTAAAACTATTTCCTTGATTATGTGGTTACAAATAGCTAAAACCAATATCCCCTGAATTTTCTTAACTATAATTGTTTAGTTTTTGGTTTCTAGCTTGAGTCACTGGATAAATGATACGCCACTTATTGATATGTGGAAGAATGAACATGGTTTAGAGGTGAGAAATTCACTTTTGCATATTAAGTTTAAGGTTTCTATGAGGTACCAGAGTAGAGGCCTCAGACAGGGTATGAGAATACAGGTTTGGGTATGAGAATACAAGGTTGAATAAGTAGAGATGAATGAATGAGAGAATAATAGTTTAGTGGTTTAGGGTTAGAATTCTGGTGCCAGACTACTCAGGTTTGAATTCTAGCTCCACTACTTAGTAGCTGCTGACCTTAATAAGTTACCTAATTCTGTGTCACAGTCTCCTTGCATCTAAAGTGGGGATAATAAATAGGCTGATGTGAAGGTTAATAATACATGAACATTTTGTGGGTTTTATTTATTTTTAAGTCAGGATCTCACTATGTAGTTCAGGCTGACCTTGAACTCACTATGTAGCCCAGGCTGGCCTTGAACTCACGGTGATCCTCTTGCATCAGTCTCCTGAGTACTGGGATTACACATG
Source organism: Hystrix cristata (assembly GCA_004026905.1). Taxonomy (NCBI): domain Eukaryota; kingdom Metazoa; phylum Chordata; class Mammalia; order Rodentia; family Hystricidae; genus Hystrix; species Hystrix cristata. Next base: position 155,674 of record PVJO010001046.1, read on the forward strand.
TGCCATTATGCCTGGCAAAGTGAATATATAAATAAATAAATTTATTATATATATAATATAGCATATAATATAATACATATATCCCATCCTGTAATCGTGCTCAGATAGTTGAAAAAGTACAGCAACGATGTTTCTCCAATGTTGGTGGCTCTCCAAATTTAGGTCCAGTTCAATGCCCAAGGAGGCAGGCACTTTGTGCAAGTATGCCCTTCAAGAATTTCTTTCTGGTGGTTTTTTTTTTATGCCGGGGATTGAACTCAGGACCTGTGCTTGCAAGGCGAGCACTCTAACCACTGAGCTAAATCCCCAGCTCTGGTGTTTTAACATACCTTTCACATTCCTTATTTTTTCCTCTACATCTATTCCAACATATAAAAGTAAAGTATTTCTTTACATAGTACCTTTGTCCAACCTAGGAGACACTGCCATGTGGAAGTAAGTCTTAACATACACTCAGAGTGGCCCTGTTCTTGAAGTCCTAAGGCAAGAGGAAGGCTTTCTGTAGAGAGCCTGAATAAAGAAACAGTGCTGTCAAGATACATCTACCCAGTCAGTATACAGGTCTCTAGCAAAGTTAAAAGAATGTATTGTTTTCTCGAGTAGAGCTTCCTCCTAAGTCAGATTTCAGGAGTAAGTCATCCGTCTAACCTTGTCTACTTATTACTTTGGAAAGTATAGAGACTTTAATGAAGCACAACTTTTCACAAAAGGAAAATTTCATGCTGGAGAGGAGGTAGCATTTGACTAAGGCAAACGACTTTAGAAAATGGGAAGCATGCCCATTTGGGCTATGTATGAAATGTCTATCTTGGGGAAGACTTGACGTAATGTCAGAAAGCTTTTTTCCAACCAAAAAAATGATCAAGTTTTATTTTTAGGAACACATTACTGCATAATTTCATTGTTAATACAAACAGGATAACAAAAGGGTTAAAGAGTCTAGTTTCAGGTGTTGACTTTTACACTATTCCACGCATATCTAATCCAGGTTAACTTTTTCAGAAGGACAAGGAGGGAAGAGAGGATTTTTCTTGTGTTTAATTGAAAAGCAGACCAATCCATTGCTATGAATAAAGTATACCCAATACTGACACTGTTCAGGGTAGAAATCCCATATACCTACAATCCTGATGTACAAGAGACTTGCTGCCTACAAGATTTTGATATCTTATATATGCCACAGGTTCCTTTCAGGATATACATTTTATTTTTTCTCATTAGGAAAATAACAGACTACTGCAAAAAAGACCCAGACAACACAGAGTAAGCGAGGTGGAAAGGGCGTATTGCTAGTAGTCCCACTCCAGGGAGAAGCTGCATCAATCACTCCGCTGGCATGTGCACAGTGATGTGTCTCCTCAATCTCAGGGTCTGGACTGCAAAAGCTTAGTATTTCTAAAACCTGTTTGTATCTCAAAACTGACACATACAATTACAGTAATGTGTCTTTCAATAATGTGCTTCTAAGTCGTTTTCTAGAATAAGATACCTCTTTAGATAGAACAATGGAATGTAATTGAAAAAGAAAAATGTAAAGCAGTGTGCATGCTGTGCCAGTGTTTCTATATTTATTTTTTTACAGGGTGGATATATACATGCTGCTATATGTATATTTTATTTCTAAAAGGAATTACAGAGAACAAGTAAAGGCTGTCTGAAAAGGGGAGGTGGCAAATGGGAGGAGAGAGGAAGAGATCTAGTTTACATTCTACACCCTTTCATCTTCTTGAACATTTTCTTTTCACTTAATTAAAGGTCATTGTCTTTAAAAAGTAAAGAATAGTACTACATATTGTTAAGGATATTTGCATATGAAGTCACCATTTTAAAAACACATAAAAGAAGGATACTTACTCAATCCATTAGTGTTTGACCCTGGACAGAAGGAAAGGAAAAAGAAAGGGCCAGCTCACAGAAAACCTATGAAGTTTTAACTCTCTAAAATACTATTGTAAACAAATACGACAAAACAGTAACACTTGTTAATGATGGGTGGTGTGTACACGAGTGTTACATTGGTAAGAATATCCTTTTTAATTTAAACTTCCAAAGCATAAAAGTTAAAATAAAAATGAATCTCCTAGATACCATTACATATCTGTCATAATTATTAAAATTATAAAGCTAACAGTTCAGTGCTGGAGAGGAAGAGGAGTAATTGTAACTCTAATACAAAACTAGAATGACTGTAAGATGGCACAGTCATTTCAGAAAATGGTCTGCCAATTCCTTAGGAAACTAAACAAGCCTGCAAACCACTGGTTAGCTATCAATCCAAGAGAAATGAATGTGTGTCTATGGAAAAACTTACATAGCAATATCCATAGTAGCTTTGTTTACAATAGTTAAAAAGTAGAAATAGTGTAGATGTCCATCAGTAAAAGACAGGGTAAGGAAACTAGCATATCCATAAATGAAATACTATTCCGTAAGATAAACAAAATAGAGTTTTGGTACACACGACCATATTATGGCTTTCTAAAACATTATGCTGAGAAAAACCTTTTCACAAAGAATGCATATGCCATGATTCTATTTATATGAAGTACTGGAATAGCAAAACAAATCTGTTGTGGGAAAGAAACATATTTTGGTAGGGGTTTAGGTTACACAGCTATATGAATTTATCAAAACTCAATGAATATTTACTTTATGACATACACATTTTATTCCACATGAATACTGCCTCAAAAGGAAGAATGAAGTGTACTCATGCCTGCAACTTACCTTGGAACATCTGGGGGAAAAAGGATAGATGTGTGACAAAACAAGTATAGTAAACTATTACAGTAGCATTTAGGTGATACGTGTTCACTGTGAAATTCTTTTACATTTTGTTTGAAAATTTTCATCATAAAATGTTAAAACTACTTTAAATACTTTGTCACACTGTTCTTTACCATGTACACACATTGTACACAGAAGGATCTCTTTGTCAATATATATTGATCTACCTCCTCTTTATTAAGTTTAATGATTTTAATGAAGAATTTATAGGTATTATAAGCTTCATGTACACTAGACCAGTAGTCCTCAAAGGCTGATTAGAACCAAGAGTGAGGTGTATGTTGGGAGCGGAGGCTGGGGCTTCGGCCTTTAGCATAGCAGCTAGAATCTGTGGTTCAGCCTCATTGGTGGTGCACCCACAGCACGCGTGCCGCAGCGGCTACTTGTCATCACTCAGATTACTGGTGTACTGCAGTGGGCCGCGGCCAGGCTCCCCCCGGAACTGAAGCTTTTCTCCCTCTCCTGTCTGACTGGCTCTGCTGCAGTGCCTGTGTCTTTGGGTGTGTGGTATATGTCACTTGGTGCCATTAAAAAAGGAATAGCAGCAGTGTAGGGTGGGATTAGGTTATTTCTGGATGTCCTGATCAAATACCACTAACAGCATCCTAATACCACAGATTTTAAATGTATACCACTTTTCTTTTCTCCTGACCATATACTAGGTATATCTTTCTTCATTAATGTGTACACATTTTTCTACCGCGTGCTTTCTAATATTTAATGAACATTTTGGACCAGGGATCACTGAAGTGGATATAGTAAGACCAAGGACTACAGGACCTTCATCTTTCCCTAACAGACGCATGGATGTCAGGGACATGAATTAAGACATAAGGGCCTCATCAAAGGATACATGGTTTGTGCCATGTGACATGCCACATATTCTGTGTGTGTGCATTGCTACAACAAACCCAAAAGTGGTGCAGTCTGGCAATGTCTGGCTACAGGACGCCAAATACACAGTTCGTGAAATTTTTGTTTTCTTAATGAATTCAATGACTAAATGTTTTTGCATTATGTAAGTATATTCCCATTCTTCTGCTTATAGTACAGAATAACAATAAGAAAAAATGATGAAAAAGAACTTTGGAATTGGTTAATTATTGAGGTACCATATTTATCACCTACCTCGTTTGAAGGGACTGTGGCGAAGGGTGTGATGACAGCAGCCAGTGGGATCTGGGCCTGTTTAGCCATGTCTGACGAGCACGGGAAACAGTACGTGGTGCAGCGGATGTACCGAGGGCTGGCATTGCCTGATACATTGATGGGATACGCTCAGTATACACTTAGAAAAAATATGTTCTGAGATACCTAAATATTCGTAAAGATACTTCTATAATGTAAAACTTCCTCACTTCTTAAAATGAAAAAGTAATACGCAATTCTGCAATCTATATCCTAGAACACTATAATTTTTGCTAAACAAAATACCCTGAGTTATATAAAGATATAAAAGAAGTGTTTTAACTAATGTTATTATTATCCATGAGTAGGGTCTTACTATAGTCTTAATATAGACTTCAGAGGTGCTCAGATTCAATGGGATAAAACAGAGAGGCAAAAAATATAAAAAAGATAAAAGTTTTGGATCACCAACATTTCCCCTTCCTCTTTCTATCAACATATCTACTTATGGGAAGAGTAAGCATCTATATACCATTTCATACTAACAAGTGATACTTTGTCAAGTATGATTCCATTTTGACTTTTTTTCCCCTAAACTTGGCAACTGAATTCAGAAATGATATAGGAGTATTATTTTTAAAAACATGTTAATCAATTTTAATACACATTAGGTTTCTTGACCAAATATCTCTATTTAATGGCACACATGAATGCTAAAACAGTATCAGTGACACAAAGAATATTTTTAAGCACTACAATAACATCTAAAGTCTTGAGATGGAATTGTAACACATTAGGACCAAAAGAATACAATCATCAAACAATATTCACTGAGTATCTGCTGTGTTTTAGGCACTGTCCTAGGTGCTTCCTTATATAGTTTGTGTTCTTGCAGATAATAACAATTGAAGCTAACAAATGAACAAATTATAGAAGGCATTGGAATAGTATAGTGAAAAAAGCCTGTCTGGTTAAGAGGTACCATAAACTGGGAAGGCGATGGCAATTTTAAATACTTACACAGTGCACCTTATTGAAAAAGGACTATTTAAGGAAGGACTCTAAGGAGACAAGGGATTTACCCAGGCAGACCCAGGAAGGCTATGCCTGGCCTAGCAGAGGAACAGCAGGAGGTCTGTGTGGCTGGGCCAGAGATATGTCGGGCACAGCAGCTGGTGATGACCTCAGAGAAGAAATGGAGACAGATCAAGCAGATGCCTGAGACCATCCACCTTCTGCCTTATGCTGCGGTGAAATGGAGAGCGACTGCTGGGTTTGAGCAGGTCTGAGTGCCATGCTCTGACGGCGGTCCCCTCTGATGGTGGTTTGGAGAAATGACAGTGTAGAGGAGCAGAATCAAGGAGACCCGGGAGGAGGCTGCCGCGGAGGCATGAGAGAAATGGTGGTGGGGAGGACTGGCCCCTTAGCAGTAGAGTGTGGAAAAGTGAGCAGATGCAGGATAAATTTGAGGGTAAAGCAATGTTTTATTGACGGAAATGATGTTTGTCATTTGAAGGTATCAGAGAAGGGAGAGGGTCGGGGATGAATCCAAGGTTTCTGGCCTGAGGAAGCAGCCATCCACCAAAAAGCGACAGGATGCAGGAAAGAAAGGGGCCAAGGGATGTGTGGGCAGAAATCAGGAATCTGGTTTAGCATATGTCCACCTCGAGAATCTATTAGGCAGCAATATACAATGCTGAGCAGACATTAGACCAGTGAATATGGAGAGTGCACTGGAGTCTGGGTTGGAGGTGCAGCCCATACTTGGGGCCTCAGTACACAGACGGTGTCTGAGGCCATGCGACTAGGTCAAAAGTACCAAGGGAATAATTGTGGCCAAAGAAGAGAAGATGACCAAATGCTGAGCCCCAAGGCTTCCAACATAAAGAGGTCAGAGTCGGTTGCTTAACAGAGCAAGGAGGATAAAAACAAGGTGAGTCTGATGTGCTGAAGGCGAAATTAAGAAAGTATATCAAGAAAAAGGCACTGTGCCAGATGCTACTGCTAGGAGAATGCGATCCCCAAGATTAGCAATCTGGCTAGAGATCCTGAAGAGAGAGTTTGGGTGGACCGGCAGGGCACAGCTTGCTTAGAGGGTGTATGAAACAATGGATGAAGAACTGGAGATAACCTGTTCAGGTGTGCTGTAGAAGGGGGCAAAGTAATGAGGACAAGGAAAGCAGATCAAGAAAACATTTCTATTTTTTAGGATAGGAGGTGCTTTTTTGTTTTAAAAGATGGGATTCATTGTATAAAAAGAAAAATATTGATGATATAAAAGAAAGAGGGGAGACGTACTGCTGCAATATACTGTAATGTACAGGGAGAGAGGCTGGCTTTTGATAGGAGCTCAGATGTCCCACCGATGGCCAAGGGGAGGATGGTGGAGCAGGAGGACACAGCACGAGGAAGGTCAGTGTGCAGGTGAGATCCCTGCAACTTTCTCAGAAAGGAAGAATGAAAAGCAAGGAGGGGAGAGGAGGTGCTGCAGGGACAAGCAGGATGTGTGAGAGTCACTAAGGAGCGTGCAAACGCCAACGGACTCGGGAGGTGCAGTGCACAGCCAGGGTCGTGGTCCCTCTGACTGCGGTCTGCTGCACAGACCCACGCCCCGAACAAAGGCAAGGTTCTGTTCCGCTCCTACCTACTGTTGCCAGATTTTATACTTTTTTAGAACAAAGCTAGAAATCTGGATTTTTACATAAAATATTCTTAGTTTTACATAAAGGCAGTTAACTGATATAGAAACAAAATACTGTGGAGGACAAATTAACATGACTGCAGGCTATATTGAGTTTGGAGGCTCCTCCTGCAGGAGTCTGAGAGAAAGGGGAATATTGGTACCAACAATAGGATAAAATAATAATAATAATAATAATGATAATAGCAGCAACTGCCTGTGTGTTGGGCATCATTCTAAGATTGTTACACATAAACTCATTTTAGTCCCATCATAACTCTCTAAGATTGATACCTTTATGATCCTATTTGTCTGAGGATGGAACTGAGACACCAGAAGAGGCTTGCCTAACATAAACAAATAGCAAAAATGGGAATAGACCCTGTCATCATAACTCTCTGCAACATTCCAGAAAAACTGGCTCCAGGTCATGAAGGCTTTGAATGCTGGACAAGTTGAGACCAATCCTGTCTGCCATGGCCAACAACGAGCCTTTTATTTTAAAGCAAGGGAAAAAGATCAAATAAACGGAAACAATCAATCTCCTCAAAGCGCACAGAACAGTTTCTAGGAGGGGGACACAACCAGAGATAGGCAGACAGATCTGCCGCGGTAAGAGTCCAGATGAACACTGAGAGGGTAAAACCAGGGTTATGGCTGCAGCCATACAAGAAAAAGAGGCAGGGGAGGGTGGCTTTCACCACGGCCCGCCCTGCATACTCCAGCGTGTGCTCTCATCCTGCTTTTTTCCCTTTCACTCAGCCAAGCTCACTCTGCAGAGCCAGCTTCTCCCTCATGCTTCACTTTTACTTTTTCAAATAAACGTTGTCACCATTTAAAAAAAGAAACGCAAGAAAGAAAAGAAAAAGAAAGATTAGGTCAGAAGTGCAAATATGTTTGAACTCCTGTTATTTCACATTTAAACAAAACCTTCTTCTTCCTTCTCTTCATGTTACGTTACACAGACTATGAATTAAGAATTTTTCAACACATTAAAGTGTATTTTTATTTTCTATTGTACTCAATTTTTACCAGTTGAAATAATAATACATGAAATAATATGTGAAATACTAATTTCAGTAATATATGAAATTGGATATTTATTGCCTTTCAAGGCTTGGACAGTGGGATATGTATTTTAATGCTCTCATGAAGGAGCTAAGCAAACTTCTGTTTCAGGAAGACAATGTACACAAGAATAAAACTTAGAAAAGTGACTGAGAATTTATTTTTATAAACAAGTATAGCCCAGGCATGGTGGGATGCGCCCGTAATCCCAGTACTTGGGAGGCTGAGGCAGGATGACTGCCAGGAGGTCGAGGCCAGCCTAAGCTACATAGTGAGTTTGAGGCCAACCTGCACTACAAAGTGAGACTCTGTCTCAAAAAAAGCAAAAGATCAATGAATGAGTGAATGAATAAAAAAGCAAGCAAACTTTTGTGGGGCTCAAAAGCTAGGCTATAGCAGACAATTTAACAACTTCAAAAATTAAGATTCAAGCTTTGAGATGCTTAATAAAGAGCACTGTGGAAAAATCTGGGTGAAAACATCCAACAAATTATTTATTCAACAAATATTTGTGAAGCAAGACCTTGTGCCAGGGAATTAGAGACTTCACACATTAGTTGGAAAGAATGATGGCTAAAACAGATAATTGCAACATAGCATGGTAAATACCACAGAAGAGCAAAGAAACGAGCAAGTGGCCCAAGGTCAACAATGGCTGCCACTCCGAGTTGGAGGTGACCACACAGGGGTGAGTGCTGCGTCAGGGTTATCAAGGATGGCAGAAGTACAGAACCAGGGACAAGCTGAAACTTAAAATCAGATCCTGTAGCCAGAGGCAAGAGTAGCATGTTTTTCATATATATTTTATACTGACTTTTACTGATTTTCCCATTTTTTATTACTGCACACTATACAGATCAATGGGTTTCATGTGGGCAGATTTATAGATGCACATAATATATTTTAATCACCCCGATCACTCCCCTAGCCCCACCCTTCCCCCTAGAGTCACATTTTTAGGGGGAGGGTTTCAATGCAATAATGTATTTTGATCCCATGCTCCCCATTACCCGCCATCACAATCCCTCTACCTTCTTCCTGTCCTCTTATATAATAATAATCTCCTTCTAGTTTCTGGCCATCTTTTTTGAGATTTCACCTATCAGGGAGAACATGTGATACTTGTCTTTCTGAGTCTGCATTACCTATTTCACTCAACATGACAATCACCAGATCTCTCCTTTTTCTGCAAATGGCAAAATTTCATTCTTTTTATGGTTGAATAATAATACTCCATTGTCTATATTACCACATTTTCTTTATCTGTTCATCTGCTGATGGACACCTAGGCTGGTTCCATATCTTGCCTACCGTATATCATGCTGCAACCAACATGCAGTAGGGTAAGCAGGCATCCCTATGCTATGCTGACTTTAATTTTGCCGTGCATGCACCAAGGTGTGGTATGGCTGGATCAGGAGATAGTTCTATTGTTAGTTTTTTGAGGAATCTCCTTATCTATTTTCACAGTGGCTGTACCAATGTACATTACCAGTAGTGTAAAAATGTTGTGTCCCTCGCCCCTGGCTGGTTCTTCCCTTTCTTCATCCCCCTCCTTCATTTGTACTTTTCCCACACATGTCCTGTGTGAACCAGAAATTCTACTTCCAAGTACATAACACATCTTAATACTTTTCTCATCTCCTTCCCCCACCTTCTCCCTCCATCTCTTGATCCCCTCCCCATTTGAGAAAGATCTATCTCCCTATATCCTATTATCTATCTTTTATTTTGCTCTTTTATCTATATTTTGGGTTTCTCATATAAGAGAAACCATTTGATAGTTAAGCTTGTGTATCTGATTTATTTCACTGAAAATTATGGTCTCAAGGTGCACCCATTTTTCTACAAGTGACTTAAGTTTATCCTTCTTTATGAAAGAGTAGTACTCCACTGCATATAAGTGCCATGTTTCCTTTATTCATTCATCTGTTGATGGACATATAGGCTGCTTCCAAGATTTAGCTATTATGAATTGTGCTGCTAGAAACATGGGTTTGCATGTACACCTTAATATGATGTTTTTAACTCTTTAAGACACCTAGGAGGAGAAAAGCTGGATTGAATGGAATTTCTAGTTTTAGCTTTTTGAGGAGTTCTCCATATGGATTTCCATAGTGGTTATATTAGTTTACATTCCCACCAACAATGTAAGATGGTAAATTATCTGAGCATTCTCTGCCTCAGTTTTCTCCCACTGTGATATGAGGATGATCCAAATGACTGTCTCAGAAAGATACAGGGAGGATTGAGTGAATTAAGTGCTTGTAAGTGCTTAGAAGATGGTTTTGATACAAAGTAAGCACTTACAAGCCACAATATAATGGTAATTTGTATATTTTATTACTATATTATTAATTACAGGCTTAACATAGCAGCCTAGTACATAATAGGTACAGACTAAATATTCGCTAAATGTCTGCCTATGTGTGACTGGATAAATACACAAATAGATCCCCGCTGGCATGCAGCTTAAACTTTTGTGGGAAAGACAGACCAAACCACGGGAAAAATGAATACAATAAGGAGCTGTAAAAGAAACACACATGAATGGATAAGGGAAGAAATGAGAGACGATTTCAAACAGAAAATTACGTTGATTTTGGAAGAACTAACAATTTCCCCAGGAAGGGATAACGATTATGTATTCCAAGGACCTCTGCATGATAAATTGATAAATGTTTACCAGACAGTTCATGTTTTAGGTAACTGGCAATTCGAGGGATAAGATGGTAAACAAAAAGCAATCTCTCACGTATTACAGAGAAACTAGCACCAAGGGAGGCTCAGAGACACGAAGAGGCAAGGGCTGGGTTTGGTTCGGCTGAGGCAGTCACACAGGAAGAAATAAGAGGGAGTAGAGGCTGGTGAGGAGTAGTCTTTAGGTGATAGGCCCCCAACATTTTTATATTTATTTGAAATATTAAGTTGAATTAATAATTTTTTAAAGCTTATGTAACACTACTAGATTAAAATGAAATCTCCATTTCTGTAGGTAATGATGGTAAAAAAAATTCGCACCTTAAAAAAAAAAAATATATATATATATATATATATATAGCCTGACCTACTATTACTATATACGAAGTCTAAGGGCTTTACAAGTACATCTCAGCAGTAAGTACCTTGGTCTTGTATCACACAGTCTGTAGTGACCAGGGGAGGCACCTGGCCTCTAGTGCTGGTGGCATAAACTTGTCCCCCTCTTGTGGCTCTGTCATTCTCGATCACCTGGATCTAGCAGAGGACACCAAGAGCAAGATAAAGTAAGTTAAGGTTCTTCTAACGCTCAAAGGAGCTTGCTGGCTCACTCTCTTCCCCTTCATTCCTTCTCCCTGCCCTCCATTCATTCACACACACAAGCATTTGGTGAGTCCTTCCAGATTAAATTCTCATTGAGAACCTACAATGTCTTCAGTTCTATCTTTGTTTACTTTCAAAATTTTAGGAAGAAAATGTTCAAATGGGAAGGAGAACTAGGGAAGAGGGAGGGGGCAAGGAGAACTAGGGAGGAGGGAGGGGGAAAAGAAGGAAGGGAAAAGAAAAAAGACGACAGAAGGAAAAAATGGAAACAAAGCTTTTGTAAACAAGGAGGGGAGCAGGGGTTGAAGGGAAGGGAGGAGAATGGCAAAAAAAGAAGAATCAAGATATAGCATGTACAGGTACAAATTCCCTATGATGAATATTATTATTATGTATATATAAAATGTACCAATACAATTCATTATAAAAAATAAACAAAATTTTAGAACAGTAGTTTCCAAATTCCATTCTACAACACTTTGAACTCCAACCCCAACCCTTCAGAGACCTTTTTTTTCTTTCAATTTATTTGTTGGGACCAAAAGCAAGCGTTTAATGTAATATATTCTGATGGGAAAAGAAATGAAAACAACTTTTTAAAAGGAAATACGTTTTGCAATCAAAACTCTAAAAAGCTAAAAATCATTAAATTCCGAAGAAATGACTTCAAAATATGACTTGAATCTTAAGTTTTCTCCTCAAAATCACTCTTTATCTTCCATTTTCTCTTCCGAGTTTCCTCTATGGCACATAAGAGACATACAAGACATACAGCAAACAGTACAAAGTGTCCCTGTGTGGTGTTTGTCCATCATATAGAAATCGACAGAAGGAAAAGTCTCCAATATTGTCATCTGACTTGGAAACACATTTCTTTACTAAAAATACTTGTTGACAAAGACTTTAAAAAACCTGTCTTCCTACTGTCTAGGGATAAAAATTATGAACAGAATCTAGTATGAAATTCAAAAGAAAATAAGAAGGAATCTTATTAACTTCTCTATTTTCTCCCTTTCTTCACTTCTTTCTTCACAGGGGAAAAGAGACATGGAGGGAAAAAAAATCCAGGAGGGTAAGAAAAGATTTTTATTTTGAGGGAAAAATAAGAAGTATGTCCCTTCTAAAATAAAAAAGACTTGAAGGATATGCAGTTTTTAATATCCCTAAAGAAACCATTAACAATATAAAAACTATCTTTCACCATACTCTAAAAATGTTACCTTCTCTACTTTTCCCTCTCATCTCATCTAATCCATAGAGCACTGACACCATTTGTTTCCAAGACAGTGGGCAATAGATTTCGTCTGTGTTTAAATCTAAATATACCTGTCTTCCAAATTTCACTGGACTTGAACTATCAGTAAATTAAGGACACAAAATGTATTCTAAAAATTAACTATGGTTTAAAAAAAAAACCACAGAGGAGACTAAAAGCAATCATGGGCAGAGATTAAAAAGAAGTAAACAGGAAACTCAAAACACCATGATCACATTCTATATTTTGATCACAAGATTAATAGGAGTCATTCAAAATGAGAGCAGCTTGGTATTATCAACATTTATTACAATCATTTTAATGAACACAGCCATTTTAAATATGATCAGTACGATACAGACACATGCTTAGTATAACAAACCTATATACTGAACAATCTTCGACAGATTATACTTCCAAAAAGTTTATTGTTAAGCTATCAATTTGCAATCTATGAAGCCCTATCCTCAAAGAAAAAATATCACAAGTGGTAATTAATTTCTAAATTAATCCATACCTTGGCTGCAACACTATAAAGAGTGAGAAATATTATAGCAGTTCTAGTGACTGTTAAAAATACTCTATAGCTTTGTTATTTACCCCAAATGTACATTCTTGAAAACATGCTTAGAAACATAACAATAAGCAGAAATTTCATGGATTTTTGACTGCGACTAGATACCTACAGGATTTAGATGTAAAGACAGTGATATTTGGTAATACTAATGTACCTCGAAAGGTGTAGGTTTCCTTTTGCTTCACAAGATGTGCCACCAGAATTATTTGCTATGAGTAAAGCATTGTGGGGTCACAAAATCAAATCACCAAAGGAAAAAAGATAAGCTGATTCTCTTGAGATAAATGAACAAAAAGGATAAAGAAGAAACAAGACATGTGAGCCACATAAGGAATGCTGCTTAAAGCAGAAGTATTTGAATTTTGGAGTGGCGAGAGAAATGGGAATAGGAAGCACTCAATTTCTGAATTCTCCTGCTGTGACACTTAGTGTAGGGAAGAGTTTGGATGATGCTATCAATATATGGCTATAATCACTACCAAAAAGGTTTGTAATAATCAGCTCACTCAGGACTGAAGTGCAGGAGATTAGTAAATACGATTTTACATCTTTCTTTCCAAAAGGGAGAATTTGTTAGAAAAAGCACATTACTTTGGTCAGAGGAACACAAACAGGCTCCATCTGGACTATTTCATCTAAAAAGTTATTTCATTACTTTTCAGATAAAAATAAATATGGGACTGATTTGTATATATTTATTTGAAGAGTTTTAGATGAGTCAAAGCATCTGCTGCTTCTTGTTTTTGTTGTTAATATTCATTCATTCCTTCACTCAACACACAACTGCATCCCATGGACGAGGCATTAAGAGACCACACGTGAACAAAACTACTGCTGTCACGGAGCTGACACCCTCGTGTGGAAACCAGGCAATAAACAAATGTACTATTAACTGGCCATATGTCAGGGAATGGTAAGTGCTGTGGGTATAGAGTGATAGGAATGCGGGCGCTGGGATACTGGGGACAGGCATGAGCCAGGCTGCGTATTCAAGTGGAAAGGAGCCAGGCAGCAGAAGAAACGTTAAGTGCAAGAGGTCTGTTATAGTCTGTGTCTAGATGTCCCCTCAAAGCTTCATGCAGTCATAGGTGGGGCTTTTTCAGAGGTGGCTGATCTAGAGTGTGTGATGGTGGGATTAAGGGTGTGTGATTACTAAATCAGTCCACTGATTGGTTTGGAATCACCCTAATTGTGGCAGCCTAGATAGGGTATAAAAGGGGCAGAAGAACCTGTTATGGTCCCTTGCATGTCTTGCTGCCTTCTGCCTGCTGTGAACTGTTCTTCCTCTACAATGCCTATCTGCGATGCCACCCCTGTGTTGAAGTCAGCCAATTATGGACTGAAACCTCTACAAACTGTGAGCTAAATAAACCTTTCCTCCTTCAACTTTGGGTGTCAGGTATTTTGTTCCAGCAATGAGAAAAGTAACTAAAACAGACCTGAGGCCAGGAGCATACTTGGCAGGCCTGAGGTGCTGGTGTAGCTGAAGCAAAAGGAAAGAAATCAGGTCAGAGTGTGGGGGGGGTGTGTGTGTGTGTGTGTGTGTGTGTGTGTGTGTGTGTGTGTGTGTCGGGTGGGGGAGGGTACCTCATAGGGCCAGGGGTGGCAAATAAAGTGGGGTGTTCCAGGCAATTATAAGAACTCAGTATAAGGTCAATATAAACATGATGCTTCTTTAGCTGGATTACTCAAATAATATTAAGCCATAAAACTAATGACCAGAAGTATGATTAAAATAAAATCATTAAGAGTTGTTAACATTTAATTTCTAACATGTTACAAAGCATGGTATAAGCATCAGATGCTTTACCATAAATCTTCAAGTTTACATTAAGTATACAATAAGCGATATATTACAAAAGTAGTCAAAATTTGCCATCTCTCCCTTCCTGTATTTGTGCCCTTTCCATGTGACTTACAGCCCCTCCTACTATAGGCAGCTAAGGTGGACAGAAATTAATATACAATCAGGAGGGACTGGGCTCTCAAGGAAATCGCAGAAAAAATAAAGACATCAGAACTGTGGCTGGAGGCGCATCTGAAAAGACCAGGCCTCGAGATAAACATAGAATGACCAGGCCTACATGCCTCCTGAGAGACGGGAGATAAGCAATAACTTGAGATTATACTATAATTGGTATTGCTGATCCAGTAACATTCAGATAGACATCAGTCACCCAGGTGGGATCCATCCCTTCCCCAAAACGCCTTTGTTCCTTCCATGTACCCTTGCTATGTGACCTGCTTCCTTACTGGATCCATATTAGATAAGCAGTTACACTTGTAATCTTATTGGCTGTTGATAGTTTGACCCACACTGTACTCACCTTCTGACTTTGTACCCACCTTATGATTTTACTCTGTAAAACATTCTTAGAGAAAAGAGCTCGGTGGCAACCCACCTTCAGGACCCCTCTCTCTCAAGAGCTGTCTCTCAATAATTCTTAAACTCTTAACCTCTCTTGTTCCTTACAATAATACTCTTAACCTCTCTTGTTCCTTACAATTCATTCTTGGATTAGGGGTAGGGGGGATAACACAAACTCAGTGTGACCGACACCTAGCAGACTGGGAGATGTATTTCTCCGATGTCACTCCCACCGGGGGTAGCATTTTCTCCGGACACCCAGGATCTCCTTCATCGTGGTGTGCCCTCTACATGCACACAGGTGAGGAAAGATGCCGCCCCCTAACGTCCTCCATCAGGGCAGAATGAGCAAAAGAACGTCTGAGGACCATGAATGGAGAAGGCACCTACCGGGCTGGGGATGGAGTCAGGGTCCAGCTTCTTTGGGGCTGGGGGAGGCCCGGCCATGTGACCCCCAGGGAAGCCTCCCGGGTAGGACAGCTGCGCGCCTGCCATCTGGGGGCCATAGCCGGCTGCTCAAAAAACAAAGTTTAAAAAGAAATGATAATCCCAAATTGCTGGTGTAAGATTCAATGACAAAACATGACGTCTGTCAGACATGTTGTATTCTTCAGCTTATTAAATAAGGCAGGGAGTTAAGCATGAATAACTGCAGTTCGCTTTTTTATTTTTCTGTCCTGCCACAATGCCCCAAAACTATCATCCCTGAAGGCACATGACATACGAACAAAGCTCATTTTCAGCTCAGAGTTGCCCAGGGAAGTCCCGGCCCTGCTCTGCACCCTGCCCACCTTACCCTGCTGTTGCGAAGGATACCCAGCACCCAGCGCAGGGCCTGGCGGAGGTGCGGCCTGGTACTGGGCACTCAGAGGCGGCGGCGCAGGGAGCCCGTCCTGCCTGTGCACCGGCGGAGACAGCGGTGGGGCGCAGGGGCCATTCAGGGCAGTCGGGGGTGGTGGGAGAACCTGGGGTGCCGGCTGCAAAACGGACTGCTGTGGAGGTCGCGGAGGACCCTGGAAGGACGCTGCTGATGCAGGGCCGGGGGGAGCCGTGCCTGGCCCTGTAGAAGAGAGAAGGCCAGCCCACCTCGATGACAACTGCTCCACTCTGACTTCTACTGCATACATGGCACGCATGCCTGTTTCTCGGATTAGATTTTGTTTTGTTTTGCTACAAATTGAAATGTTCACTCAGGAAGTGATGCAAATGCTACTTGGGGCATTCTACACAACTAGAAAATTTTAAAAGTGTCAAAGCAACATTCTTAGTATTAGTGAATGAGAATAAATTTTAATTCGGTTGAATTAACTTTACATGATACATGCATTAATTAAAGCATCTATATCTGGTAGAGGATCTTAAAACTAATATAGTAGGAAAAATTATTATGTAATAAGCATTATCAGGTAGCCCACGTACTCAACAAATTATTTGCTTTCTGTGCTTAAGCTGATCAAATAAATTTCTCAAGTAGAAATAACCAGCGATAAAGGATGGGGCATTGACACGCTTTCCAATTATGTCTTCCTGTCTCTATCAAGTCACTTGTCTAAGACTGGTCCTTTTCAGGGGGCGGTGCCGGGGACTGACTCAAGAGCCTCATGCAGCCTAGACACATGTTCTGACCCTGAGCTGCACTCGCCGGCCCAAGACATCCACTTCGAAACCAGTAAAAGATAGGAAATATTCTTTTTTGGGGGGTGCGGTGCTGGGGATCAAACACTAGACAAGCGCTCTACTTGAGCTAAATCCCCAACCCCAACAGGAAATAGTCTGACAGGATTTTATTGATACATCTAAAAACCTAAGTTTAAGTAATACGGAAATGTCATTCATGGACATAAATGACTAATTATGGTGTCATTGCAGCGGAGACTTCCATGGCTCACAGAACATGCAGCATTTCTGATGTAACCTTGGCAGTTTTGTTTCCTCTCCTCCTGTTTTCTGCCTTATGACATCTGACCTTCATTCCATGATCAAAACACAGAAGTAAACCCACTGTGATACAGTGATTTAAAAACTATTCTCATATTTCTTAAAATATTTTCACTGTTCTAATGTTTATTTGTGAAGTCAGCAATTTTGTTTTTATCATTCAGGCATCAAATGTAAGGTACACTGAAGGTCCTTCAATTATCCTCAAACAAGGGACAGCATGATCAGGAAAAAGATTAATCATGGCCATACATATAATACCAATGACCTATATAAAGATGTGTAAAACACCAATGTGATACGCTATGCCAGAGTTATGGTTACTATTTTAAAAATGAAAGAACTATTTCTCATTAAAAATAATCATAGCTGGGCACAATGACACATTCCTGCAATCTCGGCACTCTAGGAGGCTGAGGCAGGGAGATCCAAGTTGAATAAACAAATGAATGAATCAATGAACAAAATAATAAATAAATGGTAACTTAGTGCAAAGGCCTAAGTACCATGGGTGGAAGTGGTCCACAAGGCAGTCAATGGACACTAATAAGAAAACTATTACCATAGCTGTTGACTTGCATAGCACTGAGCTGGCTGCCCAGTTGGGTGATAGATGAAGCGGACACAGGACTTGGATAAGATGACTGTGCAGAGGGCTGGTACTGTGCATAAGAGGGTGCAGCACTGTTGACAGGTGGAGGGCCTGGAAATCTGAGAGGTAGAAAAAAAGGGTGTTAAACAATATTATAGAGTTTCTTAAACAAATAACATGTTACAAGTGCCAATAACTTGTAAAACTGTAAGAGATTATTTCTATGGGCACTAGGTAAATGATTAATACTGTATGCCAAGCTTGACGTGAGATCAAAATGAATCATATAGCATAATCTCATGTCTATGTTTACATGTTTAATATATAAAGATAGAAAAAAGAAAAATTCTGATGTGAACAGAGAACCAGATTTAGAAATCAATTTAGAAAGCCGAGCCCATCATGTCTTTATGTTTAATAAAGTTAATGACCAGTAGAAGAGAAATCGAGAAAACTAAATGCTTTATGGTTGTATCTTTATGATCTTTCTGCTTATATCCTGTCCAATTTTTCAATAAAACATCACCTGCACTATAATCTGAAGTCAACTAGTACATTCCCCACAAATCAGTACTTGAAAGTGAACAGTTCAGTTTTAGAGTTGTTAATTTTTTTTAAATCTAAACAATTAATCATTTTTTACCTTTTAATTTGAACTTCTATATTTATTTTTCTTTGTTTTGCATCTAAACAATGGCCAGCAACTGGGCAGTGCTCCTTTTACGGTTAAGCAGTCTTGGAGTCACATTATGAATATTTCCTTATTAATTTAGAACTTTAAATAAACATTAAATTTTCCCAGATGGTATGCTCTGAATTTAATCAGTCTCTACAAGCAACTATTTCTCTAGCGGCCTGTGTCTTGACTTCCATCCCCTAATTCCATCCCAGAGCTTAGCGTCAGTGTCTGCTAGAGGCCAGTGCCTTGCCCACTGCCCCACAAGACACTTAACTTGATTTTTTAAAAACCGCAGAAGGATTTTTCTTGTTAGCAGGTCTCTAGGCTCCTTCAAAGGGGAACTCAATGGCCTTCCCATCAGCAGGATGTAGCTTCTCAGGAGAGTTGCCACCTGCCCTGCCCTTCTCCCTCAACCCAGTCTAGGAGCCCGTAGAAGGAAGCTGGGCAAGGAAGCCCCCGGGCCTCTCTGGAGAAGCTTCAAGGTAGAGGCTGCCGAGAGCCTGACTCCGGTGGCAGCAACAGCTCACAGAACAAGCAGTAATGGGATTTCCAGCACAGAAGGTATAATGCTGGCTCCTTGCCCAGGCAACAGTCCAATGTGGGTTGCAAGCTCCAAATATCTCAGGTATCAAATACTTTGGCTTTTCCTGGCCTGCCTCTACCTTCTCCTTTTCTCAATTTATTATAAACACAAACACAAGATTTATTTCCTGTGCCACTTTTACTACCATGCTGCCAACTGAGAGCTCCTCACTGGCATCTGTGTGCTTGCCACACTGAAGCCAAGACTTTACCTTTGGCCTCAGTCTGATTGCATTTTATACTATTTATTAAGCACTTGTTGGCACTGATTTCAGTTCTGTGACAGACCCAAAAGGACAGTGACTTAAAGTTCTATGAGCAATACACTCATAGATCATAGGTGGTTGAAGGAATTAGTGATTCACACAAAATTCTGAACATGAATATAACTCAAAACTGAAATGTAGCTGGGGATTTAGCTCAGTGGTCAGAGTGCCTGCCTTGCAAGCACAAGGCCCTGAGTTCAATCCCCAGCACCAAAAAAAACACAAAAAACTGAAATGTATGGTATTGACGGAAGTGATTTTCAACATATTTAAAATATGTACTAATCCTTTTCCCCTCAAATCTTTCTAAATGCTTTGTTTCCAGTAGATCTTTTCAAAGATGAGGACATTTTATAGACGTTAAACTTTCAACCAATAAACATGCAAGTTTAGAAGGTACTTTTGAATGATTTTAGTAGAGTATATAAATGAGGGTTGGAACCTACTTAGCTCACCTTTGGAGAGAATGACCTGAGGCATGAGCTCCTTTCTGGCCTAACTGAGGGGGTCCAGGAGGTGGTGGGCTTGGAGACACCATCACCCCAGGGGCAGCAGCCCCCAGGTTCCCGACTGGCTTCATCATACCTGCAACATGAGGGCATGAATTAACAATCACATTACAATGCAAAGAAAGATGAAACAAAGATGGCAGACTAACAATGCAAAAGGGGTGAAGGAAGAGAGAAACCAATGGGTTAGGACAAGATGTCCTTCCAACCTGCTTTACTCAATCCCTATAGACTGTCAATGCCGGGCTCTGCATAGTTACTTATCACAGTGATAAAAGAGCATATAAAAAAGAAATAATTTTATACACTAAAGAGAAACTAAAAAAGAGGCTGTAACCTTTGCATATGGTAGAAGCACCTTGGCAGAACACACTGTCACACAAAGAATATTAGATCACACAATGAAAATGCCATTTGGATATCAGAAAATAAATCTGGAAAAAACAGAAAGAGGCAATGGTAGAGCATCCTAACTCTATGAAAAAAATGCCTTTCGGGCATGGTATGAGGAAAGTCATGAGAGAGTGGAGTGTGTTTCTCCTGCAAATCCTGAGCATATCTTTGGAGCTTAATATCTTCCCAGAATCCTAAACAACTGGGAGCAGTTCCAGTTATCACGTTCATACAAACTGTGGGGTCCTGTGCAATTAGTTGACGCCATGGCAGTGACCATGTCTTCACTCAGAAGCAGCTCCTTTTGGACAGAGATCGTTAAAGGTTTCTCTTCGGAGCTGTTTTCTGATAATTTTTTCTTCTAAAGAAATTGTGGTAAAGGGGTAAAATCACTGGACTTGGGATGGAGCTCAAAGCCACCTGCCATTTACTATAGTTGTACGGCCTTGCCCAAGAAATGCAGCCTGGAGCACCTGTTTCCTCTCTGCAAAATAAAAGTGAGAACACTTCTAGCCTCTTAAAAGAAAGGAGAGAAAATATTACTCTTCTATCTGTACTCTCCACCTCCTGCCTGCTTGTTTTTGCTCTATCCCAGCCAATTCACTTGTTTATTGGTTTGTGCTGGAGATTGAACTGAGAATTTACACTGAGCTACAACCCCAGCACTCTTTACTTATTTATTTTCATTCTGAGACAGGGTCTCCCTAGTCACTAAATTGTCCAGGCTGGGTTCAAATTTGCAATACCCCTGCCTCAGCCTCCCGGAGTGCTGGATTTACAGGTGTGGGCTGCCACTCCCAGCTCTAGTCAGTTCATTTTTGACCCAGCCTCCTCTCTGGCACAGTCACAGTGACCCCGCTGCCTGTGTGTACTATTCCGTTTGACCTGCTGACGGCATTTCACACTAACATCTCCTCCTTCTGTTGTCTTCCTCCAGCAAGTTTATTCTCTCAGACCGAGAGGAATGCCTGGATGGCTTGCAGCCACCTGGAAAGGGTTTCTCACACTGTCATCATAATATGTTGAAGAAGTTGTTTTCAGATACTTGGGTAATTTGGAACAACATGTGACCACTGAAATGGTAGTCTTTATGAACACTATTGGTAGTCTCTTAAAAGAGGATTTCTTAAACTGAAGAAATTACTTACATTAACTCTACAGTGATAGTTCTACTTAGCAATTTTTCATATGTCATAAACAAAAAACAATATTTTTAAATTTCAACTAATACATAAAAATGTAAAATTGTACATATTAATGGGGTACCATGTGATGTTTCAGTACATTTATACGCCTTGTAATGTTTAAATCAGGTTAAACATATCTGGCTCTTCAAACTTTTCTTTTTAATGGTAAAACCCTTTAGGATCCTTCCTCCCAGCTATTTGAGTTACATGGCACATATCTGCTACCTACACTGGCCCTGCCGTGCAGCGGCCCACCAGAGCTTACCGCTCCCATCGGACTGTGCCTTAGCACAGATTGACCTCTCCACTCCTCACCTTCCACCCACTCTCCCTGGCCTCTGGTATCCACCATTCTACTCTCAACCTCTATGAGATCAACTATGTTTTAGATTCTACATAGGAGTGAGCTCATGCAGAATTCGGCTTTTTGTGAAAAAAAAAATTATTCTTATAACCCTCCACTTTTATGACGTTCTAAAGTCTCAAACCCACCAAGTTTGAGACTTTAGAAAAATGTAAGACTTGTAGTCACACAGTTTAGTCTTTCCTTGCCATGGTGTAGTGGGAACTCTGGCAACATACTTTATTTTCCAGAGCTGACTTGTAACACTTTGTCAGGCAACAATGTGCAGAGAAGTAAATGAGGCAAAGTGTACCTGAGCATTCAGAACAACTGCTTCCTCTCCACTGGCCATACTCCCTACTTTTCCTTATTTTTTAAGGATCTATGTTCTAACAAAGCATATGCACTAAAACTATATTGCATGCTTGTATTTTTACTTCTAAAACACTATTCTGGACAAAAATTAAGAAACCACAACAGTAGCTCTAAAATATTTTCAACTTAAATGATTATACACACTACAAAAAAACAAAGATATTCTTGCTTTTTAAATAAGTAGGTTGGCAGCTATTTCACTAAGTCCCACATCTGTGTCTACAGAATTGAAAACAGTTCTAATATACCAAGCAGAAATGCTGTACATCAATCTCACTAAAATGTGTTCTTCCTTTTGTTTCTGGAAATCAAATAGCAGTGATTCAACTCATTCAATATACAATTAACATGTAATCAGTATGTCTACAAATATGTACTAATAAAAAATAAACACACATTTAAAAACCATGCCTCCAAGACACAAAGGGCTCCTGTAGAAGAGACAACCACGTGAACGAGCAATGCCAATGACGTGCAATGAGAGCTGCATGGACAGAGGACAGGCTGCCTCTTCCTGGGGACTTAAGCATCGCAGAGGAAAGAACACTTGTTCTGAATCTTAAGGACAAGCAGATGCGTTCTTGGTACAGAAGACAGGACAAGGGGTTTCAGTCAGAAGACAAAGCTTGTGAAGAGCCCACGAGAGCACGGCACAGTCAGAAATGGGCAAAAGGCACCAACAGAGAGAGTGCAGGGGACAGTGGTGGAGTGGGGGCTGTCCAGACTGGCTGGGGCCAGACTCAAAAGTCTGGTGTGCAGTTTGCACTCTACCCCCCAGGGAAAGGGAAGTCAGTATCATTGTTATCTGCAAACTCACAGCCCTCCTCTGACTTAATTACTGGCATTTTCACAAGTAATCGCCAGACACAAAGAGAATCAGGTTCTTCATATACAGGTGAATTTTCACAGGAAAGGAGCACTTCACGGTGGGAATGAACTATGTTAATGCCAAAAGAAAAAAGAAAAATTTCTAAAATCACAAAAATCATCTTTAATAGAGTTGCAAACACTATAGACTAATTTATTTAACACCAATCCAGTTCCTTTCTGATTTGTTTTTCTGCACAGTCCTGAGCTAGAGAGATGGAAACTTCTTAGTCTCTCCTACAATGCAGGTTGCCCTGTACTCCAAATTCAGCGAAGCAACACAATTCTGGGAGCTTGGGTCAGCCTGGTAGCAGCGATGGCTCCTTCTGGCTCTGAAGACAGTGACTCCCAGTGGGATGCCTGTATGTGGGGCTGTGTAGCTCTGTGAACCGAAGTCTTAAGTGTGTATCTCTGTCCTCTCTTTCTGTTTGCCTTCTCTTACACTTTAACAAATCCACTTCTACTACAAGGATCCTGCTATCAGCAAAGGAACTATGACCAAAACAACATCACAGGAAAGTATATCCTAAATTTGGCCCTGGATCTAAAAACTAAAACCAAAATTAAAACAATCTATGGGGGGGAAAGATTGTTATATGGGCAGCGGCCTAATGGCCACTCGCTGCTCCTGAAGCACTGTGCGGGGTGCTATACCTCCATAAGCTCACAGTTCAGCAGGAACCTCATCATTACCCCCAAAGCCCCTGCACTCGTTCCAGGACATTAACACTTCCAGGGATGACTGTGCCCCTGAAGGATGCTTGGCAATGTCTGGGACATCCTGGGTTGCATACGTCTTGGAGGGGAAGGAAGGCACCACTCGCATCTAGTGGGTAGAGGCCAAGGCCAGTGCTAACAGACCCCTGACGTACACAACAGCCCCCTCCACACGCACACTCCCCAAAGAACTAGTTAGCCCCCAATTGCCACAGTACTGACACTGAGAGCCCCTGCCCTCCAAAGCAGTATGTCCCCTCCTAATTCCTTCTCTGCACTTTTAATATGCATGTAGTTCTTTCTAAGATACGCATTGGACTGTGACCCTTCCCAGCCTAAATCACTCTACGAGTACCCTACTGTCCTTAACATGAAGTCTAAATTCCTTGACATGGTCCACTTTCCACTCCAGATGCCTGTCCACCAGACTCTATTCACTTAAATTAATGTATGAAGGATTTAATCCAACAAACACAGCTTTTAAAAACACCTATGCTGGAAAATATGAGAGTGCTCTGTTGATGAATGCTGAAGCCTGCCATTCACTTCAACAAATAAATATTCCCACTTTTACCCAGATTTAGTCATTCCACAATGTATACATATTTCAAAATATATATATATCTTTTATTTGTCAATTAAAAATTCTTTAAATATGTGCATTTTTAGAACTGTCTTAAACAAATAAGCCCCTTCTCTGCCTGAGGCATGTGGTTATAATACAGTGTAGTAAATGGCAGAGAGGCCTGCACTGGGTCAGGAGATCACAAAAGGATGGACTCCCGAGTAAGCTGGAGGAAGAACATGATCTGGGACACCTGGAAGAGTCTGAAGGCGGTGTATGAGGATAAACCGGGCTACGGACAATGACCACTTGAACATAGAGGTCTGCTCTGTGGTAGAGCAAGGGGCCAATCAGGCAGCAAACAGGAACCAGCCTCCAAACAATAATAACAGCATACGTGGAGTAAAGGGCATGGAAGTGGAATGAGTAAACTGAAAAAAGGAAAATAGGTAAAATAATGAAGGCTAAAGGAGCTCAAAACATAAAATAGGGGAAATGAGAAGCCATGAAAGGTTTTAAGCAGAAACCAAACTAGATTTATAGGCCATTAAAAAAACCCTCTGGCTCAGAAGTTGTTGGTTTGGTGGAAGGCAACATTAGACAAGGGAATAATGATTAAGAGACCACTTTAGTAATCCAGGTGAGAAATGGGGATTGAACAAAAAGTGCCAGGAGACTAGAAAGGAGGAAGTGGATGGGAAAGAAGTTTGCAATTGCTCTGAAAAGATTTAGGAAACCAATTGGATTAGAGAGGATAAAAAGGAGAGCTTTTTTATTTTTTGGTACCGGGAATCGAACTCAGGGCCTCATGCTTGCGAGGCAAACACTCTAACCACTGAGCTAAATCCCCAGCCCGAGCTTTTTTTTTTTGACAGTGAAATTTTTGATTGTGGGTCACTAAATAAATGATGCTAATATGGAATGCCTAAGAAATGTCTGTTAAGAGAAGGGGGAATGGTGAATAATACTGTTATAATTAAGTTCACCTGAGAATTTATCATTTGCTTTTGTGAAGTACCTGGATACAAATTGTGGCTCTACCACATGCCAGCTCTGTGATGTGGCACAAATCATATTATTCAAAACATTGTTTCCTTTGCTGCCAAAAAGAGCTAATAGTGTACTACACAGTGTTAAATAAGGATTAAATGGGGCTGGGGATTTAGCTCAGTGATTAGAGTGCTTGCCTTGCAAGCACAAGGCCCTGAGTTCGATTCCGGGCACCACAAAAAAAAAAATAAGGATTAAATGAAATAATAAAAGTAAATCTTTTAGGATCGGTTTTTGAAATACGGTAAGCACCCAAGACAGAGTAATTTATCATGATACATAAATGTTGAGGAGGATGAATCATTAGATAAAAGTTGGAGAAAGATGAGTTAATGGTTCCTACAGGTACCAGAAAGGCAGGATTATAAATGTTTTGGGGAGGATTAGTCCTAGATAAGAGGGGGGAATGTCTCATCTGAAGGACTTTAAAAGTCGGAGGAAGAATAAATTATAAGGGTGACTTTCCACAGGAAATCACAGCCTCAGAGTGCCTTCTGCAGCAAACTATGTGTTGCTGCTAACACGAAGCCTCTCTGAGAGTCATTCAAGCCCCTTGTGAACTCTGCACTCTATGTGTGCCATCCAGTATGACCTGAGTCCTCGCCCCGGTGAGCCCTGAGAGTTACTCATTGATTTATAGATGGTCCATTCACACAGATTATTATTATGCATAAATGACACATAATCTGTCCAGAACTAATCCTCTCTATAACATATATAATCTTACCTTTGTGGATCCTGTAGGAACCATAAATCTGTCTTTCTCTAGTTTCTCTCTACCTGGTTGATCATTCCTCTTCAGTATATATACATACATATACATACATTCCTCTTCAGTATATATACATACATATACAATATATCTATTCTATGCATTTGAGTTGCATTCCCAGTGTTCTCTCAAAAGTCCAGGAACTGTCTTACTCAAGTAGTTCTAGGGAATCTGGGACCACCAGACCTGAACAAAGCTATTGTGAGCCTCACCCCTGTCCTATGAAGCTGAGTTCCTCAGGGCAGCCCTTTGATGAAGGGAAGTAGCCTCATGTTGTCCGCTATCCGCAGAACAGTAGATGTCAAGCATACGAACACTTCTCTTTTCCCCTCCTCTGCCCCTAAAGACAAGATTCTCCACTGGGAACCATAGTTTAAAGCAACCAACATTGTTCGATAATGGCATTAAGGCAAAGCCATGTTTTTCTTGTTATTCTCAGATAAAGATGCAATAATCTTTATCATGCAAATCTAACAGTGTTTTTCTAATCTCGAAATTGATTTTATAATACTATGACACAAAACTCTTTAACACATGCATATTTTATACATTCTAATTGAATGTTTACAATCTAACAGTAAAAATAAAACACTCGAGAAATCATCTTTGTTTTAGTCTACATTTAAAAACCAAACTCATGTTCTGTGAAATAACCCAGCCAGTGATGTCAGGTTCAGCTATGAAAGCCTTTTCAAATAATCCCACAATCTCAAGCCATCGTGTCAAATAATGACCATCCTACTCTCTCAAGGCCTGTCTCTCAGAACACCCTGTGTCTCTGAGCCTGAGATGTGAATAATCACATGGAGGCCAGAATAACACACTTTACCTGGTGGAGAAGCAGCATGGGAAGGATCTCCATAGTGCCCATAATGAGCAGCAGGGAGGCCTATTCCGGGCTGGGACTGAGAATAGGGCGGTGCGGCCACAGAACCTTGTTGACTCATTATGTAAATATCATTCCAAAGGACAGTTCTACAGAAAAACCCTGCAACAGAAAAACAAGCAAAAAATACGTCAAGGGTAGTTTAGTCATTTAATTCCTAAACATACAAACACTGTTAATAAATTTATGGTGGTTTGAGGAAAAGTGCAGCTCAGGTGCATGAGGTATCTTCATATCATACAGTATATCATTATCCCTTAGTAAGGGTTTACCTATAGTTCTTCCCAACTGTTTCCATAGTCCTTGGCAAATTCTCAGGCATAAAATTTGAACAACTGCCAACCACTTTTTCACTGGAAACCCGAAGTGTCTCAAGAATAATTTCCACTAAGTGTCCCTGCTATTTTGTGCTTTCCGTGAACACATTTCAGCACACAGCACACCATACACTGAATGGGTGAGCCACCAAGTGGGCTGCAACCAGACACACTGTGACTTGTATCTTTTTTCAGTGCTCTCCTAATTGGTAATTTTAATCTACTAGTTGGGACAAAGAGAAATCATAGTTCAATAAATATAACAGAAGATACAGTTGATAGTGACCTTTTTTATGTCATAATTTAACTAAGCCCAGTGACAACTACAAGTGCTTAGAGTTAGCACTGGTTTCTTGGTTAAAGATGAGAGAATTTTTTTCTGGTGTGAATACTATCACATCTCTAAACATATGCACCTATATTTAAGGAACTAAGAAAAAAGTATGATTTCATATACAGGTGTACACACAAATGTAACATCCATCTTGAGTCTACTCAGAAGCCAAACATCAATTTGCTTTAAGTTTTTCATTTTTTTCCAGGTTTTTACAAAATCTTATTTCAGAGGATGATTTTCAAAAAACATTTTACAACAAGATGGGAAGTTCTCTGAATCCTAGCATGAGAAGCAGGTGTTCGCTCTGTATCTGCCAGAACTTAGCTGAGTGACATGCAATAAACTGAGAAACGTCTCTGGGCCTGAGTTCCCTCTTTTAGAAACGAAGCCTCCAAAAGCCTTTTCACATAGAAAACACTGATTCTACAGTTTCCAACTTCTTCACTCAGCACAGGCATATCCTTCCTTTCCTTCTGTTATTTGCTGCCTTTAAAGGGAAGGACTGATGATACCTGCTAAGACTTGGAATCTGTCTATACTCAGCAAATGGTGGTAACATTTAAATTTTAAAGACTAAAATGTGTGATTTGGTTTAATTTTCATATTAAGTTGTGTTCCCAAAATTAATGCAATCAAGAACGAATATGACATGACCGCTGCCTTCTGCTAGGTCAGGGAGAACTAAAAAGTGCAGCAAGGCAGGCAAAGGCTTTCAGGTCCACTTTGTTCCTCCTCCCACTCAGCGGAGAGAGACGTGGCAGCTCGAGCTTGGGTCGAGCTCCGGGGCGAGCACTTCGGCAGCGGCACAGGCGCACACCTCCACAGCAGCCTGTTGCTGAGCGACCCGAAAGCCGGGCAGAGACGTCCATTCACTGCACGGAGCAGGAAGCAGCCGGTCCCCCTTCAGTGGTCCTGGGAGGAATTCGCTTCCTCCGCACGCCGGTGTGCCACGTCAAACTTCCTCACCCAGAGCACCAAGTTGCAGAAACCTGACTCAGCTTCGGGAGGCGACATGGCATCGAGCCACTTGGCACGAGAGGCCGAGGAGGAGAATCCGGGGAGCTGGCATCCCCGGAGGACCCCCGCCGCGGCCACCCGGGGACTCCGGCCGGGGTGCGCGTCCCACCCTGGACAGGCTGCGGCTTGGCCCAGGTTGGTTTCACCGAGGACGTCCAGGCTCACAGACAGAGCTGTCATCGTCACTCCCAGCCCTCGGCGCTCCATCCCCCTCCCGGGGCGAGGAACTAAGTTGACAGGGAGATGGGGACCCTGGCGGCCGCCCGCGGCCCGGACGCGCAGCGCCGCACGCCGGCTCACGCCCACCCGCCCGCTCACTTCCAGCTGCGCCCGAGTCCTGGACCGAGGCGCGCGGTCCGGCCCGCCGTCCCGTCCACAGCTGGGGAGGGGCCCCGGCCGCCCCGCATCCGCGCCCGGGAGGCGCCGTCCAGGTCCCGCCGCGCGGCCGGGCTTTACCTGCTACCGCGTCCGCACGCCGCTCCGGGGCCACTCGCTCGCCGGTGGCCCAGCTCTCGCCGCGCCTCTGCCGCCCGGTGCCCGCGGGCGCAGGCGGGGCGCGCCGAGTGGCCGCGGGGTGGGAACTGCCACGTCAAACTGCCCGGCCGCGCGCCGGCGCCCGGCATGGACCAGTTGCGCGCTCTCGGCCGCGCACGCGCACGCGCTCCACGGCGGAGGGGAGGGGCGGGCGCCGAGG
This sequence comes from Hystrix cristata, assembly GCA_004026905.1. Taxonomy (NCBI): domain Eukaryota; kingdom Metazoa; phylum Chordata; class Mammalia; order Rodentia; family Hystricidae; genus Hystrix; species Hystrix cristata. The sequence goes on from PVJO010001046.1 coordinate 184,926, forward strand.
GGCGGGGCTCCGCGCGGGGGCGGACGCGCGGATTGGTTGCGGGTCCTGCCTTTTTCTCCTTTTTCCGGTTCTGCATCCCCCGCACGCCTTTTCCTTTTCCAGTTACCACAGCTTCCCCAGCAGGTTAAAGACCAACCTCGTTGCTAAATCAGAGTAATATTTTCACCGATAGGGAGAAGAGGAGAGGATCGTGCACGGACGGGTCATTCTAACCTCGTTGCTAAATCAGAGTAATATTTTCAACGATAGGGAGAAGAGAGGATCGCTCACGGAGGGGTCATTCATTCTCCATTCAACAGGTTGCAAGTTCAGCGGTACCTCGAGTAACGGTGACTCAGCAGGTACCGTAGGGCCCATGCCTGCCAAGCTCAGGGACCTCGAGGAAGTTACAGTCTGAAGGCGGATCTGCCACGTCTACGGAGACAGTTTGATGTCGTGTTAGTTTTGGTGCAATGCACTACAAAGGAAGGACCTGCAGCAGCCTGGGGAGGTGGAAAATAGGAGGGCGAAAAGGCGTCCCATCTGAAATTATGGGAGAGGCATCGGCATGGCAGCTATTCTGTACACTTCTTCAGAGGGTGGCTACGTACTCCTCGTCTTTGAAATACAATAGCTAGTCCGAAACCAAAACAGAAATTTCTACATGTAAAAGCACCCAGTGTTTAGCTCACTGTCTTGAGAGACACAGTTGAAAAACATAGGTAACTCGCGTGATAGCTGGACCTCTCTGTCTTACCCTGAAATCAGGACCATGTGGCTTGTTTCCCACCAACCCCCACCGCTATGTAGAAAGGCCTTCAGTCCACCCCTGGGCTGGTGTAGCTATCTAACACTTTATTCAAACACACACACACATACCAGCCTAGTGGTTTTTGTTTGCATAATGTACTTTCTTTTAGGCTGTAACATTGGTCAGTGTTGGAAATCCACATTGAATATTTTGTTCTAAATTGTTTCTTAATTTCTACATATGATGAAAATGGTGGAGGTTTAGGACGTTCTGAGCTAGACTGAAACAGTACGGCTTGTAAGAGCAATGAAAGACATTGTCATGTTATAGCTATCGCACAACAGGAAGGTAACAGCTATGGAACAAGGACAGGAAAGAGTAGAATCACTTAGAAACAGCCACATCAGGTGATGACCTGGTTGGCTTGTTGCCCCTCTATAACCACTAAATTTGAATTATAAACTCATCTTCACCCTTTGATCGGGAACCAAACTTATCTGAGGCTAAAACAACTTGTAGTTTTAGTTCTAAGACAGGTTCGAATTAGTAAATGTTAAAACTGGAAAGGATTTAGGAATGCGGGCATTCCAAATCAAAATTCTGTGCGAACTGAGTTCTATCTAATCATTTAAACAGATTAATAAACTGAGGTTTATTAAGAACAAAAGATGATCTAGTACTCTTACTGATATTGGAAATCATACCTTCTGATTCTAATTCCGAAGGCTTTTTTCTTATATAGCTTTTTCTTTTGACACTACTCTGATCAGCTACACCATATTGTTTCTTTTGTGACTGTCTCATGTTCAAGCTCTCAAATTACTAAAATATTAACTGCTTGCATAACTCCACCATTGACTGGAGTTGCTAATCACTGGGCTCTTTTCCTTATAAAATGGGCACCTTGTTGTCTCGCTTTTCATCTCCTGGCCCCCAGTATCCACCGTTTAAATAACTAACGCCTGACTTTCCATTTGTTGTTGGGTTGCTGGCCTTCAGATGAGACTGTCACCCTGAACTCCCAGCCTTCCTTGCTCTGTTCTGCCCTGTTGCCAAGCTTCTGATGTCCATATGCAATTAACTTGATTACCCTGGTAACCACATTCCAGTTGAAAAGTGAGATCATAGGGAATGCTTGTGTGCTGCAGTTCTATGTTCCTTAGAGTCTTTCAGTTCTAACTGTTAAAGGGGAAGGAAAGCAGAGAGTCAAGTATGAAGAGCACGATATAGAAAGAGAATTTCCTGACAGTACTTGGGGTTCTGTCTAACTGCTACCTTTGGAGGTCAGAGCTATGATGTGCTAAGAATATACATAACTTAAAAGATCTGGAGGTTTCTGATTCCAAAGCTGAAACAGTCTGAAGACAGGTTGTTGTTTCATAGAATTGAAATGAACAAAATCTGAACTATTATAAGTACTGTACACACGGTGAATAAGACCAAGTTATATAATAGTGATGGGAAGCTACAGGGTGGGCTGATAACAATAACAGTAATTTTACAGTTCAAGTGTTCATCAAGGCCCAATATCAAGGTGTTTCCAGAGCTACTTTTTAAATATCTTGCTCTGAATATCCTGCATCACTGATCGCTTCAGCCACAAAGCGGGGAGTGTGACAACACGCCATCACCTGAACTTGAATCAGTCCTGGGCCTTGACACTGTCACTCAGCTACTACCTGGAGAAATTTTATTTATTCAACAAGTCTTTATTAAACACTTACTATGAATTTGTTACTGTATTGGGCACTGTGGATACAAAGTCAGAGGAGACTCTGTTCTGGCTGTTAAAAGTTTACATTATTACTGGTCCAGGAATTGAAAAATCACAGCCCACAGGTATAATCTGGCCTATGAAATTGCTTCTTGTGTAGATTTCAAACTACAAATAACGTTTACATTTTAAAATAGTTGAAAGAATATTTTGTGACACATGAAAATTATAGGAAATCTACACTTCAGTGTCCATCAAAAAGTTTTCCAGGAACGCAGCCATGGTCTTCCATCATCATATTTTCTGTGGTTGCTTTTGCACGCTAATGGCAAAGTTGAGTAACTGTAACCTCTCAAGTCCCGCAAAACCTAAAATATATACTACCTGGCCTTTTAGCTAAAGTATTTGTCAACCCCTGATCTCACAGGACCTACGTTACAATGCAGTTAGTTGTTCTGTGAGGACATGTGAGTTGTAGGAGAATATGTAAGAAGGGACACTTGGCCCAGACTCAGGAAGTGAGAACTAACACCCTGACGGAGACGGCACTGAGCCGAGGCCCCGAGGACAAGAGTGAGTTAGGGAGAAATAGGGGAAAAGCTGCAAGAACAGTGCAAACAAGCTGTGGAGGGTGAGGAGCATGGGGCATTCCAAAGAGCTAGTGATATAGGAGAACTATAACTCCCACATTGCTAGATGTCGGGTGTGTCAAGTTTGTATCTCCCAAAATCGAAGAAAGAATTTTAAGGAACAGTGGAGATTAAGAGTAAGAAAGATTTATTGAGAAATAGCTCTTAAGAGATAGGAAGGGTCCCAAAATTAGGTTTCCACCGAGGAGTAATTCCTGTCAGGGGTAATTTATACAGCAAAGTCACAATGCGGGTATGATACAATGGATATTTTTTCTAGAAAGATGAAAATGCAGTTGGTGAAAACATTAAGAAAAAGGTCAGGAATCACAGAATGACACTGTTAGGACACTGTTGGCAATAAATCCAGGCCTGAAAACCCAAGGGCCTAAGCAAAGCAGTGGAGGTGGGGTAGAAAATTTAGGCTGGACAGAGGTTTGTAAGGTGGGTGCATGGGACTGGTACAGGAAGTGAGGGAAAAGAGACAGAGTAAGAACCACTCTCAGGTTTTTAATCTGCCAATTGGTAAATGGTGGTGCTATTTTAGGGTTTAGGGAGCCATGAATAAGAGCAGATATGGGGATGCAGTGGGTTTGGTTTAGGTTATGTTCATTGTAGGAATCTGTGGGAAGTCTGAATGCTGATATCCAGCTGCCTGTTGGATGTGGAATACACATATCTGGAGATGATAGGAGGTAATCAGTGGTGAAATTTTGGAAGTCATCCAGCAGACAAGAGCTTAGACTCTGCAATCAAGCCAGATCATGACTTCTGCTTCTGCCCCTTATTTGCTGTGTGCATCCCCTCTAAATCTTAGAATCCTCATCTATAAAAATGAATTACAGTGATTTTTGTGCTGCTCAAATGAGATAATATAGGCAAAGTACCTAGTGCTTAACAGTGTTACTACAGCACCACCATCATTATTAATAGCATATATGTGACAGTATGAGTAAAGTCTAAGGATAAAACTCATAGAACCTTAGAATATGTACATTTTTCTAAACTTCCTAAGTCATTTTCTTGATTGACTGAGTGAATAAAGCAGGAGAGTTGGCACTTAAGAGGAGAATTAAACCTATTTTTATGTAATAAATGCTCCTTAAGGAAATCACCCTGCCCTTCACAGTAATGAAAGCTTATCGTGTGATATTCTAACACAAATATTTCCTTTTGAACTGAGAAATAAAAGGCACCTAATAAATTACTAAATTAACAGGAGAAAGAAATAGAAATGGAACTAAACATCTTATTATAGTGCTTAGGTCATGATTGTTAATAGGAAGGAATTATTTTCCTTTGATTTGCTCCTCAAATCCACTTCCATGATTACCTAGAAAAATAATGCAGTGATACATTGTTGTAAATAAAAACATCAGACATTTAGATTGTAGCATATTACGTTTGTTTTCCATCTTTCCAGAATGTCCATTCTTACGAATTTTCAGTGGGTGTGTGGCTTCCATGCCAGAGACTGCTGCTTCAGCTTCCACTACAGCTGGTTGTAGCTTGGTGGCTCACAAAAGAGTAGATGTGATGCATGCAACTTCTTGGTCTCATCTTTAAACATCACATCCTGACTCTTTCATTTTCCTGCAGGTTAAAATGTAGATGTGGTAACGGTAAAACCAAATTAACTGTCCAGATGAGGACAGCCTCTAGGACTGGTGGAAAGACATAAAAAGAACTCCAGGACTGGTGTTCTCCGTGAGCCAGAAACACCTGCCCGGCTTGAACTTCATCATTCTCCAAGCTGTTACATGAGAGAAAAAGAAACTGTGTGGTTTGAGCGATTGATCCTCACTAGATCTGGAAAAGAAATCCCAGCCTCGACACAGGTCTACACCCAGTGCTTGTGTTAGTGGCACCAGCAAAGGTGGGACCCTGTTTCTGGGGCAGCCACATGTGGCAGTACCCCGCAGCCTCACAAGGGCAGTTCCAAGTTCCCTCTCCACTCAGAAGAGTCAAGAGCAACTCTTTGGGTCCAGTGAAGCAGGATTCTCCCTTGTTTTAGACCTGAGGATTGGAAGTCTTGAAGATGGCTGAGCATGTTGGCAAGACCCTGCCACAGGGGAAGACTCTGAGGACTGCATTCAGAAGCGAACATAAATCAGCACCCCGAGGAGCCTTCAGAATTCACTGCATCACTCTGGAGTAGGAGATGACTTTAATGAACGAGTGGCAGCTTGTCCCATTGTATACATATTGCATACACATTGTATTTTATATGTACACATGCGCACATGCATACACTTGTATTTATGTGATATTTTACTGCCTTCTGAATAAACCTTATTTTTAGATTGGTTTTCAGGACTTGTTTATAGGTTGAGATTTTTGTCCTTTGGTGCAACAAAAGGTTCAATGTTCTGATAAGTACTACCATAAAGAAAAGCTACAAAAATTAACTCAGCATAATACTCCTTTCAAGATAAACAAAAATATTAAAGAAAAAGATTAACATTACAGAAATAAATGTGCAAATATATAACCAATTGATTTTTGGCAAGTATAAACAGACTTTTCTTGTCTTTTTAACAATTGGTACTGGAACAAATGGATAGCTGTATATAAAAAATGATGCCATATAGAAATTAACTAAAAGTGGAATAAAGCCCTACATTACATCCTAAGATTTTTAAATTAAAATTAAGAATTTTTTTTCCTATTTTGTTCTGGACAATTTACAGTTCCAAGAGGAACAAAAACATATGATTATATGTAAACTCATACACAAATGCTCATAAAAGCTTTGTATTTAATAACTATGAGCCATAAAATTATCCCTAATGTTTATAAGCAAGAGAAGGTCGAACTGTGCTAAATACACACAATAGAATACTCAGAAATGAAAAGAAATGAATTACTGGTTCAAGTAACAAATCGATGATCTTGAATTATGTTGAATGAAAGAAGCCAAACAAAAAGGAGAATATATTGCATGATTACATTTATATAAATTTAAAAAAATACAAACTGACCTATAGGGATGGAAAGATCAGTAGTTGCATGGAAATGAGAAGAAGGGAGAGAGAGTTGAGAGGAAGGATTACAGTCGGTTGAAGAGGACTGTTGAGGGTAAAGTAATGGGCATTATTGTGATTGTGGCAGTGGTCTTACAGATATATCCACATACGCATATATTCAAGATGTATCAAACTACATCCTATAAATATGTAAAGCTTGCTGTATTTCAGTGTTCCTCAATAAAGCTGTTAACATCTTTTCTTTGTATTTATTTTTTCTACTCTTGGTGTTCTTGTGATAGGCAAGATTTCCCAATCCAGAACATAATCTGTTGCTGGCTTTGTCTTCTACCTCTCCAATAAGGTAGTATAGGTTAGACTTTCTTCTTCTTCTTCTTCTTCTTCTTCTTCTTCTTCTTCTTCTTCTTCTTCTTCTTCTTCTTCTTCTTCTTCTTCTTCTTCTTCTTCTTCTTCTTCTTCTTCTTCTTCTTCTTCTTCTTCTTCTTCTTCTTCTTCTTCTTCTTCTTCTTCTTCTTCTTCTTCTTCTTCTTCTTCTTCTTCTTCTTCTTCTTCTTCTT
>PVJO010001047.1:0-137819 GCA_004026905.1 Hystrix cristata
TTCACCTTTTATAATTACTCTGTATCAGTGTTCTTGAGCCTTACGAGAAAAAATGTAACCCTATGGCCATGGCTTTATAGCTTGTGTCTAATTGATTTAATCTGTTTCCACTGTTCTTCTTTCCCTAGTCTGCATGTGTAGAAAGTATGAAGTACAGAATTAGAAAGCTACCATATGATTTTGCTTTTAAAAAAGTAGTAAATGCAAACCTAAAGAGCAGTAACAACAAAATCAGCCGAGCTTTAATCTTACTAAAAACAACTAACAATTAGTTGTTCATTGTGTACTGTATATTAGTAATCAATATAAAGAAACTTTTCAAAAAATAGAGTATGATACTTGGTTATTTCCTTAAGATTTTCCAAACGCACCTAAGAAAATAAGCTATGATATGTGAGGCAGGCAAATGATAATGTTGTTACATCTATACAATGGAGTTCTGTGACAGATACAACTCCAATGAGTTAAAGGTACTCAGATCAAAATTCACCGAGAAAACAGAACTTGGTCTTAGAGGTGTTTTGTTAAATATACGTTTTTAAAAATGACAACTGTTTGTATATAAAGAAATACTTTACAAGGACAAAGCAGTTCTATTTCATCAGTGACTATGACAAGAAAAAGATAACTCTTCAATGATGTATGTCATAGTGAAAAGTAATTTTTATCTTCAGTGTAACTGAGATAAACAGATTTATTATATGAATCCTAGAATATTAAGAAAAAGAGATACTTTCAAGATGTAAGAAATAAATCTGGCCAATAGAAAAAAATATTTAAATAACTCAGTTCTAAAAACCTTGGGTGGCAGATTACATAAAAGAGATACATACACAAAAATCCATGAACCCAGAGTAAAACCAGAAAGACAAAGTGACAAAATAAAAAGAACCCACAACACAACCCAGAAAAAGCTAGAGTGATGTAAAACAAAACTAAGCTGTATGATAAAGAGCACTGAAACTACTACTGAAAAGTGAGTAGTAAATTCAGAACATAGCACTTCAAAGGGTTAAAAAAGCAAACATGTACGCTGAAATGTAAATTACTTAATGGATGACCCCAATGACTAATTTAACAAAACTAAACCTCTGAGGTTGATATCAGTGCTGAAATACCCTTCCTTGGCATAAGATGTAATAATGACATAGCTTGAAAGATGCTGGGTCTGACAACATTTGGGAACTCTGCTCAGCAAGAGCTATAGGGATAAGAAAAAGCTTACTAATTTAAATAGGATGCCAGAGTATATACACGCTTTCTTATGTATGTGTGTTTACATATAAACATCTATCTATCTATCTGCATTTATGTATGTGCATGCACGTATCTATGTGTGCAGACACAGAAAGACAGAATGTTTTAATAGACCACCAACTTAAAACCTCGTATGATTCCTTTCCATTCTTATGCTTCTATTAGAAGACTGTATCAGAAGCAGCATTCCAAACGAGGTGCATACTTTCAAAGTTAATATTTTCTGAACCAACCAAATTACTGAATCAGAGACATACTTACTGAAATAAATTTATATACATATCCACATCCCTCATATCTGCTTGCAACCAATCTTTCTTAAATCCGAGGACAAGTGTGTTTGGTTTCATACGACCAAGACCAGCAGCCTAAAATATATGACAAATACAATTTCAAACACATACTTTCCAACAAAATCATTTTTGTGATGCAAAAATCCTTCAAATAAACAGCTTTTAAACATTACATATTTTTATCAGCAAAACTTTCAGTATCTAATACATATATACTTATAAATTACATATATACTCATCACATATTACTTATGAGTAACACATAGAAAAATAGAAGTTAAAAATGAAACACCAGGAAAGTTCTAAATATGTAATTTTGTGCTTTTATGATTTATCAAAAGTGTCTTATTTTCAATAAAAAATTACATTCTAAATCTCTCTTTTTTTTCTTTTTTGTGATACTGGGGATTGAAAGTAGGGCTTTGTGCATGCTAGGTAAGCACTCTACCACTAAGCTATCCTGCTATGCCCCCTTGGTTATTTATTTTGTTAAGTCATCAATACCTTGAAGTAAAAGTCCAACTGGCCGGAGTTTGAATGATATTAATACATCTAAATTCTACGGAGCATATACAAGTTTCTGGTAAAATTTGCCTAATTCTCTTCCTTAACTATTCCATCATCAATTTTTTGGTAGTCTCAGTAAGAGCTGTAATTCAATATGCTTCAAAATATGCCCAAAAGTCCAGCAAAATCTCCTTTAAGATTTTAAAACACCGAAAACTCTATCTCTAGAATTGTGTAAACACTTAAATTTTTAAAAAGTTTTTAACTGAGGTAAAAACAAAAATTTGCATTTTAAGTATTTTTAGTAGCATTAACTACATCCACAATGTTGTACATCCAATAGCACTATTTCTGAAACATATTCATCACCCCAAATAGAAATTCTGTAACCAATTAAGTAATAACAACTTAACTATTTCCTTCCTCCCTTCAGCCCATAGTAACATTGAATCTATTAACTGGCCTATTCTAGATACTTCGTATGAATGAAATCATAGAATTCTTCTTCTTTTGTGTTTAGCTTATTTCACTTAGAATATTTTCCAGATTAATCCACATTGTTGCAAAATTCCATTCCATTTTATAGCTGAATAATATATCACTCTAGATCTATATATCACGTTTTGTTTCTCCATTTATCTGATGATGGACACGTTCATTGTCTATACCTTTTGGTTAGTGTAATGCAATGAACACTGGCATAAAAATATCTAATTCAATCTATATTTAGATTCAGGCTGCAGAATATGATTAAAATGTACATATATATTAATTTTTGTTTTTGTTTTCAGACAGGGTCTTGGTATATAGCCCAGGCTGGTTTTGAAACCATGATCCTCCTGCCTCAGCCTCTCAAGTGCTAGGATTATATATTTTAAATACTTTCATTAGCAATTTTAAATTTTCCTAATTTTAACCTTTTTTTTTTAAAAAAAAAATCACTGCATATTTCAATATATGACTGATGAAGTGTCAGGAACCACGCAATGATACCATACAAGGCAATTCTCTCTAAGAAAAAAAGTTAGGTCTTCATTTGATTTAAAGGGTCATTATGATATAATATGGAATTTTTATTAAGAACAACATTATGCTATTTAAAATAAAGGCTTAAAATTGGTTGACAATCAAGTGGATACTGCTTTAAAGTAAAAAGAGAAAGATGGAAAAAGAAAAAGCCAAATATACAAAAGGAGTTAGCAGTGCAAATGTCTCACTGACAAAGGATTCTTTAAGTAAGCTACTGATAAAAATGAATCTGAAAGATTTGCTGTGGAGGCTGGATGTTCAAATGTTGGTTTAATGATAAATTCTTGTGATGATTACAATTATTACCTAGACAGATAGGGCCAGAGAAATTAAAAGAGTGTAAGGTCTAATAAAACAGAGTCATCTAACATCAACACATCTGGAAACTGAAAGTATGACACTGTAGAAACAAATTAATGTACACAAATATTTCTTGACAAAGACTGCAAGCAACAAAAAGATATATAGGCATTAGTCATTTATGTAATGGCTTTGCAGGAGAGACAGGAAATGCTTTCAGTGACAACTTATGCTATAATTTCAATTAGTTCTACAGAGGCAACTGGTACCTATTGCTAAGACATTTCACACAGTTCCTCAGACTGCTCCACCACTAGATTAAAGTCAGGCTCTCAGGCATCTTTGAAAGTGGTTGCTTTTGGCAGATTTATAGGTATCTGCTTTTGGCAGATTTATAGGTGTAGGGTATATGGTATTGTTTTATTTACCTACTTTGCCTCACACTGATGGAACTCAGAATCCACTGGGGTATGTTAGATGGATGGATTAGGTGGTTCTAACTGTTGCTAATTTTACATTATCATTTATACTACAGAAATTGGCTAGGGCAGTAGTTCTTTGTGTGGGTCCTGGAACTGGATCATCATCAGCATTCTGGAACTTTATTAGAAAGGCAAATTCTTGGGCCTTGCCACAAACTGCCTGCCTCATTTGGTGATAGAATCCAGAAATCTGTGTTTAACAAGTCTACCAGCTGATTTTGGTGCAAGCTGAAATTTAAGAACCATTTCTTTCAGGAAAAACTTTCTTCCATTTTCTGCATAATACAAAGTGGTTATCAAAATGTTCCTACAAACTGTACAAAAGCAAGATTTATCCACTAGAAATAACTTTATGACCAGGGTTAGCACTGTATCTGAAACAGTTAAATATATCACCTACAAAAAAGAAGAATATACTGATAAAGTCATATGCCCACCACCAAGGTAAGAAAATAAACATTAGAAACACACACAAAGTAACTTACGCATCTTCACAACCACTTAGTGCTATGTATTCTATTATTTAGAGACACATACACTGTACATATAAAATTTTAACTTACGTATTTTAAAAAGTTTATATCTTTGTATTTTTCAAACACTTTTAAAAAATTGCCATTTTTCCTTATACTGTTGCTTTTGAGGTTTATCCATGTTACGTATAGGTCCTTTTCACCACTATATAGCATTCTACTGTATGATTATACTACAATTTTAATTCTCTAATTCATGGTTGTTGAAGTAACTTCCAATTCTCCTTCACTATTAAAATTAGTGCTGCCATGAAGTTTCATATAGCCTTCTACACATGTACAAAAGTTACTCTAAAGTATATACTTAACAATGAAATGTTGCAGAATTCATTTATTCCTTCAGTTTCCCAGGCTGCTATCCAAAAGTGGTTGCCCAATCTGAATTACTACAGCAGTTCAAAGATCTCCACTTGATCTGTACCATTTCAAACATTTTATACATATAATATTTGGTCCTCTGAAGAGTATGGAACAAAATTGTATTGTGGTTTTAATTTCTGTCATTTAGCTTTCCTTTCAATTCATGTATTTCACTTTTTTTTTTTCTTTTTACTGACTTTAGAGTTTTTATATGCTCATGACCATTCTCTTGCTGATCACATGTTAGGATTATTATTTTCCTTCAGTCTTTGGCTTCCTTTTTCATTTTCATTAGAAGTTCAAGGTTTTAAATTTTAAAAAAAATTATTGGGGCTGGGGATTTAGCTCAAGTGGTAGAGTGCTTGCCTAGCAAGCACAAGGCCCTGAGCTCAATCCCTAGCACCGGAAAAAAAAAAAAAAATTATTGATCTACTCTTCATAGTTCAATACTGCTTTTCATTGTAAGAAATTCTTCTGTAGGTCATAAAGCATTTTATATATGTCCCTTAAAACTTTCAAAAATTGTGGTTTTCTACTTAGTTCTTTTAATCCACCTGGAAAAATGACTTTAAGAATCTATTCTATTATTTTTCCACATGCATAAATCAATTGTTCCAGCCATCGTTTCTATGCCACCTCTGTCACATGTTAAATTTCCCAGTTTCTTCTGTTCTGTGCCATTCACCTAATTGTATGTCTCTGCTTCATCACCACAATGTGTTAATTACTTCCCCTCCCCATTCTTCCTGCACATTACCTTGGCAATCTTCAAGGTTCTCAGAAACACACAATAGAAGGGGCTTGGAAGACAATCTTCACACCTCTACTTTAACAAAGCAGCTTCACAATCACACAAGACGGACAGCTTATGGTTAAGTTTTTTTTTTTTTTTTTTTTTTTGTGGTGCTGGGGATTGAACTCAGGGCCTTGTGTTTGGTAGACAAGCACTCTACAGCTTGAGCTATATCCCCAATCCCAAGTTTTGTTTTTTTAAAGAAAGGGAGTCCTGTAAAAATAAGTTGGTAAATACTCTCTCAGCATGTTCATTACTCCCTGTAGCCTGTATGATGGAGGAGACTGAAGTTTGGAAAAGTTATGTGACTTGCTCAGTCAGTACAAAATCCATCACAAGGAAATCTAGCATTTAAACCCAGGACCAATTCCAAATCCTCTATTCTGGTTATTACACCATACATGAAACTGAAATAGAAATCTAAGTTTAGTACTAGCAAGTAAGTAGTAAGAAATATGAGGGACTAGAACTTTATAAATATTAAAGACCAGGATTACTTAACATTTTAAATAAGTTCTTTGCTGTCAACCAATAGCACAAAATTTCTATAGTCCCTTTAGTTCAAAACCGTACAATGTTAGTAGTCTGCTTAAAGATATTTTAAAACATCTACCATGTATATTAGTGTAAAGAATGAAATCTAGAATGAATAAGTTTCTAGAAGCTATACAGAACTAGAAACACAGGTGTCTGAAAGGCTGGCACATTTACCTGCATCAAATACTGTGCACCTTCTCTCAAGTCATCTGCATGTACAGGAGCATAAAAAGCCTTCATTTTGTTTTTAATAAGCCAGCGCTGATATTTGGCTTGATCCATGGACATCTCTTTCATTGCTTGTCTTCTAGGGCCCTTTAAATAAAGACATTAACAATATCTTTATTTGTAAGATAATCTATTTCGCATTTATAAAAGCCAGGCTATTATGCTGGTTTGAAACAAAGTGTCTAAATGTTGGGATGGGAGAAGTCTAATAAGAGCTTTTAATTTAATTCTACCTAATACTTAACATTACAAAAAGGGTGGAATAGATAAGGCATACTATGCCAGGAAAAGGGAGGAAGAGGAGAAACATAGACTTACACAAGACATTTCAATCCTAAATTAACAAGAGAATTTATAAATCATTAAGAAAGGAGAGATTACACAGAGCAAACTACAAAGTATTTTCATATAATTACTTTGTTTATATTTGGCTAATGTGTCTGAGTTATTCTCAGTAATTTAAGAATATCATTGAAAATCAAAGTGAGTTTGCTAATACAGTAATATATTTTTCCTTTATACTGTGAGTTTTATTAACTCCAAGTTCCATTTCAATCCTTGTAAGCAACACATGTGTTATGTACAAATATATGAAGCAAAATCTAAAATGTGTATTTAGAGTATTTCATGAATAAGGAAAACACAATCTTTCCTGGTAGGCAAACTGCCTCATTTGTATATCTTGTGCTCAAGATCCTAACTTGAATTAATCAGCCTGAAATAAATTGGAAAACTCCACACAGTCCAGGTGATGTTAATGTTGTCAGTGTTTCTCTGCCAACTTACACACACACACACAGAGCTGTGACTTTGCCTCTATACAAGCAGAAGAGCAACTCTGATACAAGCTGGGACATGCAGCAGACAACACACTAAAGTAAGAGGAACAAAGGTGCTTGGGAGAAGAGCTGCTCTGAGGGATGTTCTAGTTTCTTGTGCAGAACAGGTAAGGGAGTAATTTTCCCAGTATTCAAGATCCCAAAACAAAACAAAAAAAACCCTACTTTTAGATGGAAATTTACCACAATTTTAAACTATTTTCTTACTACTGGTTAGAATAATAATGAAAATGAAAAATGTCAATTTTTTAAAAAATGCTAACTTGAGATTGTTTAGAGGCAAGAATATTTTGAAGAAAACTACCTTTAAAAAAAGTCGATTTGGCAAATCATTTCCAATCTACAAAGCCTTGCATATCATAACTTATATACAGAGCTAACATGTTTTAATTCAGAAAACAAAATTCATTCTTACCATATGCACATGGCCACAGATCATCAAACCAACATTTTTGGTGAAATCATGAACAAGATGGAGTAAAGCTGGGCGTGAGTTTGGAGAACCTGTCATAACAAGACACTGTGGCCTAATTTAAGATTAAAAAAATAAAATTAGAGAAGTTTGTTTTTGGGAACAAGGACATGACTTTTAAGCTGTTTCTCTGTGATTGAAAAAGTATTACACTATACCCTCTGAAATTATTCTAAGGAGACAGATTACCACATTTTCACATGTGCTGGGTTTTAACTAGCCCTCTTTGGTATATAAGAAATGCAAAAACAAATCTGTTTGGAACAATCATGTCAACTTGTCCCTCTAAAACAACAGCTAACGTTATACACCATGATTGTGGTAGAACTACACAAAGAAATGACCGTGCTAGTTAACTTTTCATCTCCTAAGGTAATAAATACCCCAGTTCTTTCATACAGGTTGCACAACTTCCCAAGGGCCTCATATACAAAACAGCTTAATTCCCTCCTAATTACAGGTGATGTCACCCTAATTACTTCTATTTCATGATATCAGCCCTCGCTAATCCAGCTTTCTTTGTCTCCCCTCCATGACGGACTGCCTCCCTTTCTGAGCCTTAACAGGTTGCATGGCTCCCAGCTACACAGTGCATTTCTTAAGCTTTCCTAGGGGCCGACCATGGTCTGTAAGTAACCTGTAGTCCATAAGATGTTCTTGTTTCCAGGTCATGTTCTTTATAAAGGAAGTTGCTCCCTCTTTCATATTTTCTATCTCTTTTTTGTTAAGTTAGATGATGAGTGTCATGATGACTTTGACCAAATGGATAAAAGCATCTTCTAGGGAATGGCAAACTCAGAAAGTATAAGGAATATGAATCTCAAAAGACCAAAAGCAGCAAATTTGCCTACTTGCCATGCACCATTCATCTACCTTCGGACTATCACACGCCATCCATTTCTCTTGGAGCTACTGCATTTTTCAGTCTTTCTGTTATGATAATTTAGACTATAGCCTAAATAATATGACCTGTTACTGTAGGAAGTTAACTTGTTCCTATCTACACTAAACAGTAAACACATTACAAAGACATCATTTGGTACAGTTTTATCATGCCAACAAAAGTATAGTAGAGAATAGGGATAATGGAGTAACAATGGCAGAGCAAACTTCTGCTTTTGATTTTAATTCCTTCCTTGAAAATCTTCACAGTATAATGAGTTTTTATTAAAGCACGAAATCTATAAAAATATGAAGCATAAAAAAGGGAATAGCATTGAAATATTGAAAATTAGAAAGCAAAGGGAAAAAAAGTGAAGGATCTGACAAATCAGGAAACTGCTAAATGTAAAATGAATATGGGGCTGAATGAAGCTCGTTGATTTCACATGTGAAAAAGGAGCAAAACCATGTTAGTCTATATCAAGGACTTATACTGGTAAGACCTGCTCCCCGGTGCAGATCTTCCTTGCCAACGATTATATATAAATACTTCAGACAAGGTTGAATTCAAGAACCCAAATTAAAGAAAGAGAGAACTGTGAGAAAATAAATTCAAGGTCATAGTAACTACAGGTGAAGGAAACAAAATCATTTAGCAATCTGATGAAGGCAAATAGAGGTGTAAATAGAAAGTTAATGAAAAAAAAAAAAGAAAGTTAATGAAGTATGTCAAAAACCTTTACAAAAATTTTATATAGTTTATATATATATAAAACATTAATGCCCACAGAGAATAGAATAAACTCACTTTATATCTGTCACTTCAAAGGCTGTGAATGAGAAACTTCTAAAAATTTCATAACATTTTTCTAAGGTAAATAATCTTCTTTGTACAATTTTGTTTTTGAATAATTAAACTCTCCACATCCAACCAGAAGAAAAAATAATATTCTACGCTTTTAGAGAACTTTTTATGAAACAACGTATGAAAATGTTACTTAAAAATAATTTAAGAACTGATTGGCCAGCTGAGAGAAAATGTTTCCATGTTACCTTATCACCTACCTAAAGTTTTTCACATGGTCTTCTACTCCAGAAAGACGAATTGAATGTTGCAGTGCATTCAGGTAAGTCAGGGCTTGTGTGGAGGATCCCCAGTTCACATCTGTGGGAGAACAACGTTCATGCAAGACAGTATCAATGACAGCAATTACACACTCACAGAGAAATTAAACAAAGTTTCATATTTAAATGTCAATTGCTAAAATACTGTACTCTTTCAACAGTACAAGTGCATAGCGTGACATTAAGACTATAAACATCCAACTATAACCACATTAAAGAAGAGTATAATTTAGAAAAGAGCACTGCAAACATGTGCATGTAACTCTAGAGTCTCTCAAAAATAAAACATTTTTTATTGAAAAAATAAAACATCTTATAATTACTATTTTATGTAGTTACAAATCTGAATGTAAAAAGTCAGATTGGAAGGGCTGTTACTTATAGTACTTAACTGTTTAGCTTATTTGAACATTAAAATTTCATTTTATTGAGTAAACAGGTTAGACCTCAGATGATGATTTTACATGTTAATTTATAGACTTAGTAAGTTTCTTTGTTCATTTCATTTCTATAGCCACCCCTTTAATCCAAAAGTTCATTATCTCCCATGTATACTAAAAATGTTTCCTGTTTAAAACTACTATGTTGTAACCGCGCTTATAATCTCCTAATTAATTCCCATTAGGCCTAAACTTTCCCAACTTTTGTCAGACCTTTCTTTCGTAAACTGGCCCAATGCAAACATACCTCAGCAGCACCACCTTGCACAGAGACATACTGTACCTAGCCGTTACCAACATGACACACATAGGTAATCACTGATTATTTCTCAATTAAAACATGTTTGTTCAATTTTCCCTGCTACATAGTAACCTGGTGGGAAAGATACTATGTCTTTTAGAATTTTGTGAATTCATGCCTACATACTACACTAAGACCAAAACAGATAATATGTATGCTTATTAGGCTGATTGCTACTACATTACTGTAAATCTGAATTCTTGTGAAGAATCTTAAAATATATTGAGTTCCAACAGAATGGCAATTATATTAACTTATTATTTTTCTACAGACAGGATTAGTTAAATTTTACTTATGACTAAGAATGAAATTCCACTGTAATAAGTCTTAAAGTAATTTCACTAAATTGTTTTTTGTTGAAAAACAACAAAAAAGTACACGTATTTGTAAATGAAGTATTTTAGGATTTATGCAACATACCTTTCAAATATACAAGTAAGAAAAAGAATGAAGAACTTTTAGACATTTTCTAGTTTGAAATACTAAACAGAAAAGGCTACTGACCTGGTTTTTTGTAGGTAACATAAATATACAGCCCAAGGACGATTACATATGTTAGCAATGCAGCCCACCAGTTAATGACAAACATCACTATGCAACAAAGAATTGCACCCAGAAGAGATATCCACATGTTGTAGTATTTGAATGCAGGACGCCATCCTAACAATAATAAATAGACCAATAAAAGTCACTCAGATTCCTCATCAGCTTTATGCATATACGTATGCAAAATAACTTCATGGCTGACACAGGGAAAGGGATTTACGCATCAAGTGTAATAGTAAAGTACAAGACTGTTAGTGATCACAACTGAGTTTTAAAATTTTTGATGGCTTTAAACATGGCAAATCTATTTTTTGTATTACTGTATCTTATTAGGTCTGTATTCGATAACTTCACAAAAAGTTGTAAATCAAACTACTCTAATAAATGCTAAAGCCTAAGGAGTATAAAAAATGAAAGATTTCAAATTCAGTCAGTAGTAGTGTAGCTTTACTTTCTGGTTTTAGCATTAGACATATCTGTGTCCTAACAAATATATAAAACACTTTAAATAAAACTGTTTATGAAACTCATTAAAAATTCATCCACTTAAATCATGAATAAACCTGCTGTAAATAGGGAGGGAGGGAGCAGAGGGGAGGGGCGGGGGATGGGGGGAGAACCAAGATGTATTATGTATAGGTACAGAATAAATGTAATGAATGTGACCATTGTATGTAGAATGTACCAATACATGTTCTTGGTTTAAAATAAAAAAAAAAATTCATCCACTTGCCAGAAAATCTAAGCATGAACTATAGTAACACAAACTTTCCCTTTTAATGAACAAGCACTTTCAAAAAATGCTGAAAACAAATGTTTTTAAATTTTCATTGGTATGTAGTCCTACATCCAAAAATATTTTTAAAAAATCATTTCGATTACATTTTATTAAAAACTGAAGCTAAAATGTTTGTGCCCAAAGTCTCCATACTTTTATCTTTCCTGCTCTGAGAGATTTAGTTCCTTAGATGGAATACCATCTTTGTTCTTTCAACTCTTTCCCTGATTTCTAAGTATTGCCTGAGTTTATAACACAAGTCCCATATATTGTTTCAGTTCATAGAGTCCCCTTTTATTAGAACTGATTGTGCTAAAAATGTTTTGGGAGGCTGGGGCTGAAGCTCAGAGTGAGAGTATATGCTTAATATAGGTGACGCTCTGGGTTTTATTCTCAGCACCAAAAAAAAATTTTGTTTTAAAAAAGGGTTAACTGTATCACAATATGTTCTTAGAATTCAAACAGAATCACTACACCATAAAAAAGACTTTCTAAAAAACACCAAATTCTTTCACAATGTTAGAATTAAAAACTAATGCTATATTAAATCCTTTAAGAAAACATCAGTGAATTTCATGATAGAGATCTTTGAAACTTAATTTGATTTACCTACAAATGCAAACCAAGCATTAACACATACATGATAGGGATGTCTGTCCCTATCATGTATGTGTTAATGCTTGGTGGCTCGGATGACTATGGTGGGACAAGCTGCTTGCTGGGACAGTTATGTGGTTCAAGTGGCAGGAACATGTTAATGAGCTAATACCAAACATCAGCTTTAAAAATGTGTTGAGGTTTTTTTTTTTAATTTAAATAAAAGATATTAACACATTTATAAAACTTTTTTTAAAATGTAAAATCACCTGGAGATTTTGCAAGCGATGCATGGAATACTGAAAAATTGATCAATGCGTATGACGCAAGGAAGAAGTTAGAGATAATTGGAGCAATAACATTCAATTCAGCTGCAAGAGAAACGTGACATAAATTTAATGATGGTCACTTTTTAACTTTTTAAAGTTATAAAATATTCAAACCTTTAGATAATACCATAGTGAATGCCCCTATATCCACCACCTAGATTGAATAATATTTACACTTTGCCAAGAACACATTATATACTACACTTTTCAGGAATCAAACTTCAAGTACACAGTTGAAACCTCATTTATACTTTACAATCACATTTTATATATCTAGATTCTATACATATAACACATACATAGTTTTGAATTATATAGGTCTATTTGAGATGCTTTAAAAGTAACATAATATACTGTAATATATCTTTTCTCCATTTGATCTTTGTTAATCATATCTGAAAATCCATCCATATTGCTATGATGAAAACCAAGTTTTTTTTTTAATTGTTACATATTACTCTGTAGTTTCATTCTTATTTGATTTAGGTTGCTTCCATTTTGCACTATTGTCATGATACCAGAAATATCCTTATACATGGCAGTTAGGGCACATACCCAAGTTTCTCTAAAATGCACACCTAGACAGAGAACTGTTGGCTTATAGTAAACCCTGCTGCATGTTGCCAAACTGTTCTCCAAAACTAGGTGAATCAAATATATACCTAGCTGCATTACATGTTTCTATACAGCACCACAATAACTGACGGGATCACTGGACTTTCAATATTAACTAATCTGAGGGGTTAGATAAAGTCTTAAAACTTCAATGTCTTCTTTAGCAGTGGAAGACCAACATGCTTACTTGTAATCAAAAGCAAAAAACAGTTCAGTAGAAGTAGTACCTTCCTGGTGGATACTAGCACCTGTTCCCTTATGCCATTATTACATTTGGTTTAGGAACAAAAATGTAGGAAGTTCCCTTTACCCCTGATTGGGGACCTAGCAATAATAAATTTAGCAAATATTTATTGAACTCTAGTATTTGTAATACTTATACATTTATTTCTTTGATTACGAGGAAATCAACTTACTATACCACAGTAACATTTTATTAGTAGTTTAATGTTTATACTTACTACTATTAATGCCTTAAAATCTACCTTAATATACCATTTATGTAACTAACCAATTAAGATGAATCCAAGTGCAATTAAAAATGTTAAGATATAACCACGAAGAGGTTCATTGTTTTTTCCATAACCTTTAGCAAACATCTGGAAAGCTGGATATATGTTGTCCTTGCAAAGAGCCTAATGAAAAAATGCAAACATTAAAATGAAATAGATTAAAATTAGAAATACAAATTTGTTTGTAGTTACAATAAGTTAGTCAGGAATGGAACCCAAGTTTC
Organism: Hystrix cristata; assembly: GCA_004026905.1. Taxonomy (NCBI): domain Eukaryota; kingdom Metazoa; phylum Chordata; class Mammalia; order Rodentia; family Hystricidae; genus Hystrix; species Hystrix cristata. The sequence goes on from PVJO010001047.1 coordinate 13,980, forward strand.
TGATTTTTGATCCTCTTTCTTCCCTGTCTTATAGAGCTTCACCTACGAAGTGTAAAGGAAATTCAAACATTTCAAACATTAGAATAGTAGGTGGTTTAAAATACTGCTTAAATTTTTATCTGTCTTACCTCACATTCATGTTAAAATTCATCTGTCTATGACAAAAGAATCAGAGAAGCAGGCATACGAACAGAAGTATAATAAAAGTAAGTTGGAAGACTGGTTAAGTATGATACAGGTGTGGTCTACCTTATGAAAACCAAGTCAAAATTCTAAACTTAAAACAGATAAAAAAAATATAACAGATAAACACATATATATGTAAAAAATTTAATCACTTCCTAAAATATTACTAAATATGGTTTTAAGAAATATATTCTACATCTTTACTGTACTTACTAGCCATAATATTAATTAAGAACAAAGGTATAGAATCAACATTTCATTTGTTTGATTTAGTAATAAAAAGTATTTCCTAATCAGTATCAACTGTTTAATGCTCATCAGAGGGAAATAATGTTTATTCTATTTATCACTGTACCCTTTACCAGTTCAAGCAATGTACAAAGCACATATCAGGCACTCAATTATCTGTAAAATAAAACATGTTAGTGCCAAGTTAACTGGGACAAGGTACTTTACAACTTCTGATTTTTAGTCTTACACTGCATTTCTAATAAATGAAAGATCCATTATCACTTCTAAAAAGACAATTTAAAGACATTCATCTATCTATCTAGCTATCTAGCTATCTATGGGGCTTAGCATATGAGAGGTGACCTACATCCTCAGCCCCTTTCTTAAATATTATTTTGAGACAGTGTATTGCTAAGTTGCTTGGGCTGGTCTTGAACTGGCAATCCTCTTGCTTCAGCCTCTGAAGTAGCTGGGATTATAGGTACATGCCATCATGCCCAGCTCAAACACTACCTTGACATTAGATAAATACACAAATATTTATATAAATATATATAGCATTCATCTATACAAAATTTATAGCAATTATGATATACTTGAGCATGTATATATCATACGGTTTCAAAGATTCAACTAATTTGAAAATAGCAACTTTCAAATTACAAAATGGTACCTTACTTCCCCCTACTAAGGGCCTGTAATATGAAAATACTTACCTGAAATATTTTGGGAGCACTCACAAGAGATGCTAATGCTGAAGAAAGAGTGGCTGAAAAGATACCTGCAGAAATTAATGGTGCAAATCCTGACACCATGCTCATTACCTTAAATAAAAGTGACAAATGGAAAATAAATCTTAGAAACAATTTGGAAAAGAACACAGTGTTATGCAGTCACAACCTTATTACTCTAACAGACAACTAATACTGGGGATAATTTGATAATAATAAACAATATAAAAGAAAGTACTTTAAAAATTTCTGAAACAAATTTGCCAATAGCACTCACTTAAGAAAATCTTTTCACTTTGTATAATTATAAATACACATAAGGGTAGGAAAAAGTGGACAATGAACTTCCAATTATCTACCATCAAGTTTCAACAATGACGATCTTGGGGCCAATTTGCCCATTAATAAAAAAAAAAAATTTCCCAGATATTTAACATGTAAGCCTCTCAGTATGTATCTCTACCAGGCAAAAGACTTGCCAACTGCAGCTACAATGTCATCATCCCAATTTAAACCACTACTCAGTCAGCAGATTTCCTTATCTTTTAAAAAAGTTTGTTCAAATCAGGATCCCCCAAGAAGATTACATTATATGTGGTTGATGTTTCTTCAGATCTTTTTAAATCTATAGGTACACGTTTTATTTTATTTATTATTTTTATGTGATTTCTCCTTTAGAGACCCTCTATTCTAGAGTGTGCTGACAATACCTTCATTGTGTTACTTAACCCATTCCTCTCACCTCTGTATTTCTAGTACACCAGTAATCAGATCTAGACAGTCAGATTCAAGTCCAAGCTAAAAGAATATGGTATGATGTCCAGGGCTTTCTGAGATGCAGGAAATTATAAATGAAAGAAAATTAGCCATGCATCAATAACTGATGAATAGGCAATGTATACCTAAGGTTCACTATACTGCTTTCTCTCTGTACATTTTCTACCATTCTCCTATGAAGACTCTTTTCTTCAAGCAAGAAACAACTGATTGTTCAGATCATAAGGAGACAATGAGAATAAAGCCAAGCTGAGGCGCACAATGCAAAGCAACTTTAGCAACTTCACTAAACAGTTCAAAATGTCAACGTCATAAAGATTAAGAAAGGCTACTGCCCTAGATTAAATGACATAATAACTAAATGCTATATATAATCCTAGTTCGGACCCTGGATTGGGGAAAAATAAAGGACATTACTGAGACAAGTGAAATAATGTAACAGCATTTCATCAATGTTAACTTTCCTATCTTTTTGTTTTTTCCAGTTTTGGAGACTGAACTCAGGATTTTTGCACTAAACTACAAGCTACATCCCCAGTCCTTGTTCTACATTTTTTATTTTGAGTTATAGTCTCACTGAGTTGCCCAGGCTGGGCTTGAACTTGTGATCTTCCTACCTCGGCCTCCCAGAATGCTGAGATTGTAAGTGTGTACCATCACATCTGGCTCAACAATGTTAAATTTCCTAAGAGAACAGTAATGGGCCTGTGAATGCCTTAAATACTTCAGACTGTCATGTCATGAGGTGTATAACTTACAAGACTGAATACATACAGACACACACATACAGACAAGTAACAATTAATGTAGCAAAATATCACTAGTAAGTGTAAGTGAAATATAGCTGCACAGGTTGGGTGGCAGAGACCTGTAACCCCAGCCACTCAGGAGGCGAGGCAGAAGGATCTCCAGCCTTAGTCCAGCTTGGGCAACAGAGCTAGACCCTAATTTGCACCACTAGGCCCTCAGTTTGATCACCAGTAATGCAAAAAAGAAAAAAAAAAAAAGGCCTTACAGGTATCTATTACAGACTTCCTTCTGTATCTTTGAAATTTTCAAAATATAAAATTGAGCTCAAGAAGCTATTAGCTTTGTTCAAATACTGTCAGCTTGATCTATCCCCTATAAATTTCTCAGCAATGAATGTAATGAATGTGATCACTTAGATTCACTAGTTCAGAAATGGGAATCTACTTTTCATTTACATTAACTAAGAATATGTTAACTGAGGTCTCAGAGATTCAGGTTTTATGACTAACACACACTTGACTATAATACTATACTGAGATGCAAAGCTAGCTATGGGCATAATTTCTGGCCCTGATGCATAAGTCTGATTTTGTGGGTACAAAAATCACCTTGCTTTACTTAAAATGTCTTTCTCTGTATATTCTAGTAGACTTAAATACAAATAATTCTTAAGTGCTTTAAGAAACATTAGCATCAACCTCTCTGGGAAGCTTTGGGAGAAAAAAAACTTGAAAAGAATTTTTCTGTTTAGACCTTTAGTAACAATTCAGTAGTTTCTTACATGTCGTCCATTATTTTTCACACTAATTAAAGCTAGATTATCTAGCATTGCCAACTCTACCTTTTAGGAAAGAAATTGTAAAGGACAGATAAGGTAAGCAGCAATTAAAAATGAGATCAAATTTCTGTTATACATACAAAATTTCACACCTACTTCTAATGATCTCAAAATTAAATTAAGTACAAGGACAGGAGATAAATGAAGCAAAAAAGTGAGGAACAGAGACTATAATACATACCACTTTGCTGGACTACAGAAAAACTGACACCATAAACATCATGTATAATCGTAACATTGTAGCTTTCATGTCAAAAAATTAGTTTTCCTTTCCATCGGCTCTAAATTATCACTTCCATTAGCTCGAAAAACGTATTTACTTAAATCAAAAAGGAGCTTACTTATAACAAACTCCTCTTTGCTTGAGTGAGTCCACACTAGACTTGATCAAGACAACACAGTTTTGCATTTTCAGGCAGAAATCTGACTGGCATTCTCAGTCACTGGACAGACACCAGCACTTGTGCCTTTCATGCACAGTATCAATGTCAAGACTGGCTTGAATCACTAGCTGCACATGAATACTTTCTTTCATTCCTAAAATTCTGCCTAGTCTTGTGACTAGAAAACAAAGGCCTTTATTACATAATTGGTCCAATATTTATAACTACTAAAAGTATAGTCAATTGCTTGAAACTGTACAATAGAAAATAAAAATAATGCTACTAAAAGTTTCAGTTAAAATTTGTAACATTTACATATTCTACATTAGACACTGAATTCTCAATATTTTCAGATTCTGAATTATTCTGTTTATTATGGGAAGCAAAATTTTTCTTTTTCACTTAGAATCAGCAGAACCAACATAGTCATTTACCACAGTGTTTTCAGTTTTAATCCTCTGAATCAATCTATATGTTTGGGTTCTTCTTTTTACCATCGTAGAGAGCTTACAAACAACTCTCCAATTCTCTTACATAATCTTTCTTCAGTTAAAATTTTCTAAGTTATGTATTTGACAGACTAAACCTTCATTTTACTTCTAATATCTTCAGAGAAGTAATAAACAGCAGAACTGAAAGTCTCCAAAACTTGAGAACTAATTTTTACACAGTTCATATACCTTAAGAGTTCATTAACTTTTCAAGCATCTATTCAGAATTAAATTCTGTTAAATGGTGGTTTGGTACAGAGGTCTCCGATCCCCTGGCAGCCTATGGCCTATTAGGAACTGGACGACATGGCAGAAGCAGGAGGTGAGTGGCAGGTGAACAAAGATTTGTATGTATTTACACCGATTCCCCTTCAACTGTATTAGCACCTGACTTCTTCCTGTCAGATCAGAAGCTTACATTCTTGTAGGAGCACGATTCCTGCTATGAACTGTACATGCAAGGGATCTAGGTTGCACTCCTTATGAGAACCTAATGTCTAATGATCTGAGGCTAGGATAGGGAATGTTATCATCATGTACCACAAAAACATACTATATAATAAAAAAAGAAACTCAACCTCTACTTCCACCCCTATGGAAGGAAACTGCTCCCTGGTGCCAAAAAAGTTGGGGACTGCTGATTTGGAGCCACATGACTATACATGGGGCATATCTAATTAAGGAACACTACTAACTGAGCCTCATCAATACTTTTTTAAAAAAAGAATATTTATATACAGAGCCACTGTGGAAACACCAGTTATTAGAATGCTGAACTCGTTTCAATTAGTATGGATTTAAACTTCTCACAATAAAAATGAAATACTTTGGTATAAATCTAGCAAAGTATGTACAATACTTACACTGATAAAAGAAATCAAAGAAGATACAAATAAATGGTCAGGGTTGGCACATTCAACATTGCTATTCTCTTCCACTAACACGAGTTTAATGCAATTTTAATAAAAATCTCAGACAGATGTTTTGTAAACAAGGTTATTTGAGACTTTTATAAGGCAAAGAAACTAAAATAGGTAGAACACTTTAGGAAAAGTATAAAGTAGGTGAAATAATCCTGCTGACTTGAAGACTTACATAGCTACTACCATCAAGAATGTGAGGTACGGGGGCTGGGGATTTAGCTCAGTGATTAGAGTGCTTGCCTTGTAAGCACAAGGGCCTGAGTTCGATCCCCGGCACCACAAAAAAAAAAAAAGAATGTGAGGTACTATGAAAAGATCGACACAAAACTCAGTGGAACAGAACAAAGAATCCAGAAACAGACCACACAAATAGGACTATGTCAAGATGCTTCACAGATGTCTTTTTGCTCTCTAATACAGTATATACATATACACAGTATAAATTAACCCTAGTATTAAGAAAAAAGCATTACCCTAAGGGGCTTTTGGATAATAAACAGCCTCAGATTTACTGTATTTTTCTGTTTGCCTCATTAATAATATAGTTTTGGGGATATAAAGTAACAACAGTCTTGCCTTCTAATATATAGGTGTATTCTCAGCAGTTAGATTTGATAGTAGTCTAATCCCTATAGAAGTACAGATTCATATCATATAAATTTGATGCCTACCTGAAAGTTGTTCATTAGGCCATAGGAACAAGGATTGCTTTCACAAGAGGAAAAGTCAAAGTTTAATTTGCAGGCTGCAGAGGTACAGTTTGTGAGCTCTGTTACAATGGTGTCATTAATGTTCCCAGTGGCATCCCGAACAACACAAGAACCTGAAGCACAAGGGGCAATGAGAATAATATAGACAGTATCTACATTGGTTTTACAATTACATAGTAGATAAATACTCTTAACAACATACACTGTTTATAGTTAAGATAGCTTTGCCTTAAACAGAATTTGGAAAGCATCATGGTCTCCAATATTTAGATAATGATATTAAACATTTTATAAAGACTAATATTCACACATACTTTAAGAATATCACTGTGGAAAGTGGCATATTAGCAAATCTATTTCACATCCTTAAAGCAAATACAAAAATTGCTGACAGAGTCCCAAACAGAAATGTTTTCCTATAGCCCAAATATTTTATAACTGAAACATAGCCAAAGATGAGGCTTTAGGTGAAATCAACTTTCTTTGCAAGAAAACAATTCAAGTATTAATTAAACTTTTTGAGAAAATGAAACTGTCTCAAATACGATTATTCTGACAATAACACTGCTGAGATTTGCTTTAAAAATAACCCCCCAGACAGAGCAACTATCATGTACTAATAAGTTTTGCTAAGTTTCTTTAAGTTGGGTGTATTTATAGTAGAAAATGCTTTCTACTTTTGTGTAAAATTGAGAATTTATATAATAACATTAAAATTTACATTGCAACAAGCACTTATCAGGAATGATATGATATACAGTCAATGGTAATTATCATTCTTTAGATTATATATTTATACTTTCAGAAGTAGTTTAGCAGGTATTATTTCATCAAAAAAAACTTATAGGTATTTAATAAGAACTGGAGAATAAACAAAAAACTATGAGATGAAGAAAATTTTAATGATTAGACTATATAGTTCTTCACAGTTACTTCCTGTACCATTTGAAAACCATGTTTTTATTGGTGAAACCACTGGAAGAGGGGAGATAGAAAACAGAGCCTTGTGACTCCCAGCTCGCCTAAGGTGGTTATGCTTTCTTGTGCTTCCTATTTCAATATTCTGTACTTTAGATTCTTGAGGGGTGCAAAAGGTTCTTTTGCTTTGAATTAGTTATGTAACACTGGAATAGAAACTGTCTTTACTGACACAGCTAGCAAACATCAGGGAGAGGAGGCTAATCCTATTGCTCTAAGGAGTAGTACAGACAGAATGAAATAAATTAGAGCTAGCAATTACAGTGGGTCAAAAAAATACAAAATGTTTATCTGTGGTAACAAATTACTTTAAAAATTGAAACACAATCAGTTATATCATTGTTTAAAACTAAATTTTATTGGACTGGGGATTTAGCTCAGTGGTTAAAGTGCTTGCCTACCAAGCACAAGGCCCTGAGTTCAATCCCCAGTACCAGAAAAAAAAAAAAAAACAAACAAACAAACAAAAAAAAACAAACAAAAAAAACCAAAAACTAAATTTTATTTAAAAAAACAACTAAATTTTATCTAGCTAGCATACGTGTGATGTATGTAAGCATGCTAGATACTTTTAAGGAAACAAACTTTGCTAATCATATATCCATATATATGTACCTGTTTTCAAAATGAATTGCAGAGATTTACTTATGTATCATTAATAATAAATAAAAATCAAAATCCTTTTCAATTGCCAATTCCACCTACTATAATACTGATTATAAACAGCCTTTAATGATTCTATTAAAAAAACAAAACACCTTTTTGCCATGAAAACAATTGTTTTCAGCAAGTGCTGTTATCTTTGGTAGCAAAATCTCTGAGCTATGATACCCTCATCTAAATAGGGATTTAGGGAATAGGTGACCACTTAGGTCCTTTTAAATTCTAAATGCTATGATTCCATGAATGTAAGAAAAATAGTTTTAAAATCATTTTCATTCAATTTAGTAAGATTTTAGGGTAAGAGTTTTCATTTAGCTTAGTAGTCCTATTGTTTAAAATCAGTGTTTTCATTGTTAAAAAAAAATGGTAGGCACTGCTTCACAGTCGCAATAATGATTTTATTATGCTAAGATAGAACTAATTACCATAAACAAAAATACTCAAATTTATAAAGATCCATGAGTAAAATTAATTCACATATGAATTATTTTTTTAAATAGTGAAATTTAAGAGTTTACAGATATGGTTTTTACATATTGTTCTAACCTCCTATAATAAGAGGATTTGGTGCTTTAATGTCTGTAAGTTACTACCAGTTTTCTTAAAACTGCTTTTTAAAATTATAATAAACTCTATGCATTTATATTGAAATGCTTCTCAATATAAAAGTTAGAAAATGTCATGAAAATATACTATGTACACAAATTTCTGAGACACAAAGAAATGGAAGGCTATTTACCTACAGATACTGCGATTCCTATGTAAACCAGCGTTGTAATTAAAATGGCTAAGAGTGTTCCTTTGGGTATGGCTGACTGAGGATCCTAGAAGAGAAGATGACTTTTTAAAGTCTCTTTAAAAATAAATACATACATATACAATGCATACCAGTTTAAAAATAGATATATATACACATATAAAATTAATACAGTACTTTATAATACTTACTGCAAGATCACCTGAGATATTTGCTCCAGCTAGAATACCAGTTGCAGCAGGAAAAAAGATGGCAAACACTGAAAAGAAAGTCTCTTCATCTCGAAAATCTGGTCCAAAGTTCTCATTAAATATTTCAGCTGCAGAGAACAAATATTTTTGGCAATTAATGGATAGCAGATTAGGCTATAATAATTTAGATCAACAGTAATTGGTATGTATGATCCCCAACTTTTCACTTCAGTTAACTGGTAAACTCTTGTATATTTTCCCAAATTAAGTGTTAGTGTTCCTTTTTTCTTGTATGAGAGAATGGTTTATAATCAAAATGATGATTCTGATCTGGGTCACATCCCACTTCTTTGCATACATTTCCAAAAATTTTTAAAAACTGTTTATTGTTATCATTATTTCAAATGTAGATCGAGGTGTGAATAAACCCTCAATCTCAGAGGTTACAATGAAACCCTCAATCTCAGAGGTTACAGAAATAACAATGAAGATAAACAAACAAACAAAAAATACTAATCTGGAAACAGTTTTCCCTATTATTTCCAATTAAATTTCTATCTGTATAGGTTTTAGTCCATGTCTTTTACCTATTTCTTAATGATGATCTGTATCAAATAATTTTAGCTAAGGTGTCCTAAGGCACCCTAAGTAAAGATTCTTTCTATTTCAACAATAATGAATGCTTCGGTTGTTCCTACTGTGTAAATCTATTCTAAGACAGGTACTGACAATAAAACAACACTGTCACTTCCAATATTTGAGTATGTATCATGTGCCAGGTTCTGTATTTAATATGTCACAGTGGTCAGAGATACAATATGAATAAACCAAACATGGTCCCTGCCTTCATGGAAGGGGGAGCTTCCACAAAATAGGTAAAGAAACCGGCCATTACAAATAGTGGTAAATGCACTGGCAGAAACAGGGTGTTGTGACAAAAATTAAAAAGAATAAAATAATCTAATCTGGTTTGATTATAGAAGGGTAAGGTCACATAACCAAGGAGATAATATTCAGGCAAACATTTTACAGAACAGAAACCAGCAATGTGATGATCAAGGAGAGAACATAAATAGCTCTTAGGTAGGAAAATGCTTAGCTTTTAAGAACTACAAGAAGGCAAAGCTCTTACAGTAAGAGGGAGAAGGAAATGAGACTGGAGACATCAAAGTGGCTCAGATACTGCAAAATTTCACAGAAGTTTAAATTTTATCCTAAATAAAATGGAAAGCCAGGATATGATCAGAAACACATAAATGGCATTATGTGATAAAACGTGTGGACAATGGCCAGAAGGGGTCAACATCTGAAGCAGAGAGACCAACTAGGAGGTTGCTGCAGGGCTTCAATCTTTAGGTAGGTGAATATCATACTGATTAGACAAGGATTAGAAATCAAAAGAGGTAGAGAGGAAACAAGAAGCACTGAGATCCTAGTTTCTCCTACTTGCAGAGATGAAAAGCCTAAGAAGGAATAAATAGGAAATACATCAAATAAGTGGTTGGATATACTACTGTGTACATACGCCTGGACTTTAAAGAGGATTCAGGAACAAAGCACATCAGTCTATCAACAGTGATTCTGAGACATAAGAATATATACCACCAAATGAAAGAACATAATTGGAAGGCCAGGATCATATTCTGCACAAGCCTGCCATTAAAGGACAGGAAAAAAGATAAGGGTTTGTAATAGGCATAACAGACATAGTGACCCGTAAATGAGGTAGAACACCAAGTGTGTCCGACACCAAATGAAACAAGAGAAGCAGTTCAAAGACAAAGAACAACTAAGGAATTTTGCTGAGCCAGAGGATACAAAAAATTCCACACTGGCTCTAACACCATGTAGTTGTGACTTTGGTAGAAAAAGGCAGGTAAGAATGGTTAAGAAGAAACTCATTTGGTTCTAGTTTTATAGGGAGTAAGTTATGTACAGTCTCAAAGATTCCCTCTGCAGAATATTTATCGGTTACAAAGAAGAAAGTGGGACTTTCACAACATCGAAATCTCCCAGATATCACTATGACAAAGAAATACAAATTAAATCTATCAGAAATGGAGAAAATGGACAGCATACATACCTCCCGATTGTGATGCACTGAGGACACATCAGTCAGGTACTATTCCTGACAAAAATGAATAACCTGAATCTACTGAAAAAATAAACCTCAGAAAAACCCAACTGGAAAGAAGTAAAACATAAATGGCCTATACTGCACTCTTGAAAAATATCAATATGGTGAAAGACAAAAAACACTATGTAAAAATGATTTTTAAAAAAGGAAAACTGAAAAGACCTGATAACTGAATGCAACATATGATACTGGACAGGAAAAATAAAAATTGCTATAAAGAGATTTGGGGAACTGCATACATAGACGATATAGTAGAAATTAGTATTAGGCCAAAGTTATATTTCCTGCATTGCTCTTCTCCTTAGTAGATTAAAATTGAAGGGTTTATCTTGATTAATAAAACAAATGTAGAAAAAAGATAAGAATATAAAAGTGTTCACAACTGGTGAATCTAGATGAAGGGTATAAAGTTTACCATATTATTTTCACAAGTTTTCTACAGGTTTGGCTGTTTTCAAATAAAAAGTGAGAGATAAAGATTTGAGAAATTTGCCTATGAACTGACATAAAAGTGAGGCAGTAACTATAGGGGAGTAAAAGACAAGAGACAGCATTCTCAAAATGCTCAAAAATGAGAATTACTAGAGCAAGGTTATAATTCAGAGGCAAAATTTTTGCTATAGAGAAACTAGATCACCAAAACATAAAAGAACTGCTTTTGAGAAAGTAAAAGAAATGGGATCCAGAGAACAGCAGAAGTATCAGTGTTTGGCAAAAGAAAAGATATTTCTCACATCACCAAGGAAAAAGGAAAGAGGATAAGATGAATACCACTCTTAGACAGTCATGTGAACTGCCAAGCTTTTCAACAGGACCTGTCTTCTCTAACACTATCTTAGTATAATGAGTAAGAGGTGACCCAAGTAGCACCAACCACCTAGAAAGGTCCCATCCTAAAGTGTATTTACATTTATTAGTCTCAGACTGAGTAGGTATGCTACTTGAATATAACATATGTTATTATTATACTACAGAACTGTATAACACCTTTGTAAGTTAGCAAGAATCTGAAAATAAGAAAAAGGAAAAACATGGTTTAGTGGGTATTTGCAAGTATTTTTAAATTAATTCATGTTCTAAGAAGAGAATGTATAATTATTGGGAATACTTTTAGAAGTAACCATCCATGATAGTTTTAACATTTTTTAGAAGCAAAAATGTTCAAAAACATGTAATATTAAAAAAATTTACAGTGAAAAATTACTAGAAGAAATGTCACAAAATAATCAGGAGAACTGAAAGCGGGCCTTTGATTCTAAGGGTTAAAAAATCTGACATTAGCCAAATGAAGATAAGCTTTTCTGAGCCACAGCAGCTGAGCCAAGAGAGACAGGGTCAGAGCTGCTCAGTTAGGCAGGGAGGGGACAGGAAGGGTCCTGGTAAGACACTTTAGGAAACAATAAGTAAATTTCACTAGTAGTGAGAAGTAGATGCAAATGAAAAAGGTTACCGAAAATGAATACTAAGAAAAATTTTCACATACTTAAGACAAAATGTAGAAAAACTTACAATTACACCAAGAAACTGCGACTTCTAGCTGCTTTTATAGTCTTAAACACTTTGAAAATGTTGCATGAATTCTCCACAAGGAACATACACATTATGTACCTCAAACGTGTATCCCCTCAAAAATAAAGGAAGAGCATCAAGAGATGGATGGAGAAATGAGGGAGTGAAGGGAGGGACAGGGGATTAAAAAAAGGAATTAAGATATGTACACGTACCAATTCCCCATAAGGAATATAAACATTGTTATTAAAACATGTTCTTGAATAAACATTTCTCAAATGAAGAAATAAAAATGGCAAATAAATATATGAAAAGGTGTTCAATATCACTAGTCATTCACGACACGCAAATCAAAACAACATTAAGATACCATCTCACTCCAGAAAGAATCGCATCTATGAAAAAATCAACCAACAACAAATGCTGGAGGGGCTGTGGGGAGAAAGGAACCCTCCTCCACTGTTGGTGGGAATGTAGACTGGTCCAGCCACTGTGGAAATCAATATGGAGATTCCTCAAACAACTAGAACTAGAGGTTCCATTTGATCCAGCTATTCTCCTACTGGGGATCCTTCCAGAAGAGTTAAAATCATCATACCACAGAGATATATGCACAACCATGTTTATAGCAGCACAGTTTGTAATAGCTAGGTCTTGGAAACAACCCAAATGCCCAATGACCAAAGAATGGCCAAAGAAGATGTGGCTTTTCTACACAATGGAGTACTACACTGCCATAAAGAAGGATAAACTAGAGTCATTTGTATGTAAATGGATGTTCCTTGAGAATATACTACTAAGCAAAATAAATCAGACACTCATGAGCACACATCAAATTGTTTCTCTGATATGAGAAACCATAAATAACTGTAAATAAGGACAAAGTAGTGTAACGGATATCATATAAAAGGAAGATAATATACAAAGGAGAGGAGTACTAGAAAGAGGGAAGGGGGGAAAAGCAGGAAGGGAAAAAACAGAAAGAAAGGGGAAAGGGAAATCATGGAGAATTGTAACTAAACCTGGTGTAAATAGGGATGGAGGGAACTGAAGGGAGGGGAGGGGAAGGGGGGGAGAACCAAGAGACACCATGTACAGGTACAAAACAAACATGTTAAACATGATCAATATATGGACAATGTACCAATACATGTTCTTGGTTAAAAAATAAAATAAAAAAAAATAAAAAAATAAAACATGTTCTAATAAAAAAATAAGTAAAATGTATTTAAATATACTTGTATGCCAAATAATGATATTTCGGTCAGCAACAGACTGCACATATGACAGTGGTTCCCTAAGATTATATCACTTCGTTATGCTGAAGCTGCCTTGGCTTGTGCAAATATACTCTATGATATTTGCACAACAATGAAGTCACCTAACCCCTAACAGGCGCATTTCTTACAATGTGGTCACATCAAAAGACATATAACTAATCTAAAAAAATGAAAAAGTTATATTAGAACAAAAATTACAAATCCCCCAAAGTAGTAGAGATCAAAAGAAAATTTTCTATCTTCTATCACTTTTTATTGTTAATACTGAAAAATAAAAGGTGAAAGTGAGTCAAAGACACTCTAATTTTAATTTTGTACAGTCTACATAAATGGAACAAAAGCTGAATTGTGAATTAATTTGAATCACCAGACCAATTTCAGTTATATTAAACACACCTAAAATAAACTAAATTTATTCAGTAGTAGAATGCTATAATGTTCACCCTTCAAAAAGTATTCAATCTTATTATACTTACATTTATAACTAAAGAAACCTTTGGGCTTCTTGCTCGCCAGTGGAATAAATGTTCCTATGATGAAATCAGCAATGGCAAGAAGTAGAATCACCAGAAGAACAATCTGAGCCTGTAATTATAAACATTAAAATTCAAAATCAAATGTCTTGTACCTTTATTTAGCTCCAGTAAAACAACTTCCATTAAGGAAAAGATTTCTAACTTGTTTCATCTGTTTCTCCAGTGCCTCAAGAGTGCCAAGGACAAAGTAGGTGCTCAATAAACTGGTTAAATGAACAAACAGTTCTTTAAAGAACTACTTAAATATTCAATATACTGGGAAAAGTGGACAATAAAAATAGGATCATGCCATGTATTCCTGAAATGAGATGTGCATACTTTCCCACAAACCATAAACCACTAAAATTTACAAAACACTGTGGGCCTTTCATCCTACGTGATTACTGTCTGTCTCCTCTACCTTACAATCATTTCGACACAGAGAATATATCCAACATGGATAAGTTTTCTACCAGGTCTAAACATACTGTTGAATATCTGACTGTCGCAGTAAAAGAAAAGGCAGAGAAAGAAGTCAAAACAGAGGAGAAGAATTCAAGGACAATGGGACTGGAAAGAAAGAACAACCTATGAGAACCATTATCTCTTTTTCACCAATTTTAACCTCTCAGTAAAAGTGATTAAATACTCATTAACAACTATGTCATCTGGAGGAATAAGAACTACTTACATGCTAATCATGTCCTATGAAAAATGAAATTTTATTCCTTTCAATAAAAAGAAATGTGTTAAATGTGTAAGTAAATGAGGGGCTGGGGTACAGCTCAGTGGTCTGGCACGTGCTTGTACGCCTTGGGAGCCACAGCAACCCCCCCCATAATATAAGTAGATGACTTAATTTTATACTACTATGACTTTACACTAAATAACAAGCCTGGAAAAATATTCTTTGTAGACTTCCCTAAGTTTGGTTTGGTAAGTATTATCGTATCACATACAGCACAAATATATGTGACTTTTTAAGATCTACAAAGTAAACATGACACTTGGGACTGCTGGGTTCCTGAGCAGCATCTCTGAGGACACTGATCAGCCAAGACAGTAGAGTTGTGCTGTAACCTACTCTACCCTTAAAGATGCAGCAGCATCTCTGGGTTTAACGTGGTTTCAGCAACATTTCCCAAATACAACAGTATTTGCTTTGGCAGTCGCGACTTCTGAGATTTCAAAAGGAAAAGAAGAATGGCTTAAACATCAGGTGGGTATTTACTTCTAGGTATTGCCCCAAGTTTATTTTTAAACTGAAGTTTTGAATGAATTACAAAATCAAATGTTAAATTCTGGCTAATATTTTGACCTCAGTATTTCTATATAAACAAGATTGGAGGGTGGGTGGGGAAGGTAAGAGTTCAAAAGTTAGGGGGCTTGGGGAACCAGAAACAACTAAGTGTGGTGCTTGCCTAGTATATGCGAGGACTTGAGCTCAATTCCCTCCACGTGCAAATCAATCAATCAACCATTCAAAATCAATCATTAAATGTAAAAACAAAATAAAAACAAAAACCTTAGAAAATGCTGTGAAAATGGGTGCTCAGGTACCACTAGAACCTGAAAATAATGCTTTAAAAGTTTGTACGTTAAACGTTTACAGCTATTCCTATCATGACTTACTTTGGCTTCCCACTCCATTCCAGCTACAGAGATACCTAAAAGAATGACCACTGTAATGGCTCCAATAATTCGGATATCATTGATTTCATCTATCATAAGTATGGAATGTTCCTAGAAAAGAGAATTATAAATATAGTAAGCAAAAACACCTTGCATGTGGATGTTGAATAAATGCTTATTAAATAAAACGATGAGAGACCTAAGAAAAAAATGAATTACTACTGCGATGCCTTTAACCATCTATCTGATGTATCTGGCATCAGATATATGATTTAATTATTAATACAGTACTGGCGTATCTAGTAGAGACTCAGTAAATAAAAAAAACTGCTAACAAGCAAAACAATTATAATACAACTAAACAGAACAACATTGCTAGTTGTTTTTCTTTTAAGTGACATTTTGTATTCAGCATAACATTAGTGCACTTATGGTTCTGATGCTTTTTTATGCTGCAAGAGGAAAAGACATGAACACACCTTAATGCTATTGTCAAAAACACACTGTTCCATTACAGAAGCAAAATTGTTTTTAGTTAATATCAATAACTTTTCTTTTAAAATTCCCATATGGGTTAAAATTAAAGATTATGATATCTCAGTCAACAAAGTCAGATATGCATGAATTTCCACTTCTCAAATAGGGTCAATAAAACCACAAAAACTAAAATATAATTTACTTTTTGATAATCCAGCATGATTGTATCATATTACAACTGAAAAAACTTATAAAATATTATAATGATCCTATGCTTTCTTTGGTGGTATGGTTTGAGACACAGTCTCACTCTGTAGTCCAGGCTGGCCTGAACTCCTAGTGCCCTTCCTGCTTCAGCTCCCAAGTGCTGGGATTACAGACATGTACCACCACGCCTGACTATAATGATTATAATTAAATTACTTCTTTTATGGAAAATTCTTGAAAGTTAACAGCAGGGAGGAAAAAATTCCCTTCAATTCCAGATAAACAAGCTTACTCCAAAGATTAAAATACCCCAGATCTAAAAACATTCTTGCCAACAAAAGACACAAAAGTGTTAATAATATTTATCCAATATAATGGGAAAAGCCATTTTCAGCTTTTTTTTATTCTCAAGGCTAGCATTTGATTTCACAAAGGAAGTATATACACTTTTTACCTTGCAACAATTTTTATTTAGGTATGTTTTGAAATTTACATAACTTAATCTGACATTTCCTATAGCATTTGGATAATCACACCTGAGAATTACTAGCAGGAGAAAAAAAACAAAATCATAGTATAGATATATTATCTACTGGTTGGTTTTTAGATTCATGAACCATGATCATAACACAGTATTATAACTGTAGCTCATATTTTACATATTCAATCTACTTTTAAGTGTTTGCTTCAAATTTAGCTAAATTTCCATGAAACAAGAAACATTTCTAAACCTTAATTAAATATGCTTTAAGAATCTGAAGTTACAACCTAACATGAACAACTACAGGTTCTTCTCATTTAATAATACGAAGGAATCTTATTCACTCTTACTGAGTTGCACATATCCCATTGACTTTTCAAACAAGTTCTCTCCTTTCCAGAGCAATACTACCAACTATCTTCTGCCCAGATTTATTTTGATATGCCCCTGGTTCCTCAAGTCAGCATATTGCAAAGTAAACTGTATACTCTGTCTCACCTTTCATGTAAATGCCCAAGTAACTAATTTGTATACAAATATGAAACCCTCCTTTCACTTTTTCCGATTTCTCACATCCCACTAATCATGTCCAATTCATGAAAATACAGTAACTCAAATTCACTCACATGTCTCCAACCCTACTGTCTTACTTTTCCTCGCTGTTGAGACAAAATACCCAACACTCGAAGTTAAAGGAGTAAAGGTTTATTTAGTTTACAGTTTGGAGAGGTTTCAGTCCACAATTGGCTGGATCTAAGGCAGGGTGGCATGGCAGACAGGCAGAAAGCAGCAAGGCAAGCAAGGGGCCTTAGCAGCTTCTTTCTGCTCCTTGTATCTTACCCAGGACGCCAGGATTAAGGTGGAGCCAAACCAATCAGTGAATTGATTTAGTGATCACACACCCTTAATCCCAGCACCATACACGCTTGATTCAGCCACCTCTGGAAAAGCCCCACCTATGACGGCATGAGGCTTTGCGGGGACACCTAGGCACAAACCATAACACCCACTGATCACTAGTTTAATGTAAGCCACCATCTCTGCTCCTGGGATGGCTATAACTTTTCAAATAGTCCCCATCTCCAGCTATGATACTTCAGTCCATTCCCTGTTTCACAAGCAAATACTTTTCTAGGCTCCAAATCTGATCTTGTCATGACTCCCAATTCCAATCCAATTAAAATCCCAAGCTTTACTATAAATAAGACCCTTCCTGACTTGATCCTTTTTTTTCCCTCTCTAAATTTAAATGTTTTGCCACTTTATGTCTCTACCACAATGCAATATTTGTGCTTTTCTTACTATACCATACTTACTCTTCCCAGACCTTTGTTTTTTCTTCCCAGTCCTCCTTTCCTATTTGCCTATTATGCTGACTGCCTTTAAATCAATCCTAGATACTCCTTGCTATGCCATTCCTGAAGAGTAATTAACTACTGTGCCCCTCCTCCCTTTGTGTCACCCAGGCCTCCTACACTGCTGATCATTTTTGATCATTTTCTTCTTTGACTATTTCTCACAGTAAACTTCTTGAAGGATGAATTTCCAGTTCATCACATCACTGGTTTCCTAACCCCTAACACTGTGAGTGGCATGCAAACCATTAAGAAAGTCATGGTAAGTGAAAGATAAGACTCGAAGAAAAGGTGAATTACCTTAAGCAACTCCACCACAGTTTCTGCAAATCCAACCACATACATAGCAACTGCAACAGCATTGGCAAAAGCGAAGATAAGGCCAATTGCACCACCAAACTCTGGCCCTAGACTTCTAGATATTAAATAATATGCTCCTCCTATAGAAAAGAAAAAAGAATAAAAATGCAAAAGTTAAAATTTAAAATGCCAAGCAATTCTATTACTTACAAATAATTTATAAAACACAGGTCTCCAGTGAACAGAGCAGTTAAATCAATAGGTAACCAGGTGAGCATGTTTTCAGGAAGAAATCCCCAAAAAGGATTCTTCACAATCTACTTTTCATTCACTAATAGTTCCTAAAATTCAGAGAATTCTCCTGTCAAATTTAAACCCATTCTATTTGAGTCCCCATTTTCTCATTTAAAGCTTACATTAAAATAGCTACTTATTCATAGATACCAAGATCATTTTCCAAAATATTTTAACTCTGAAAATCACAGTTGACATTCTGGTTATCTGAAATATTACCAACAATTTGCTGGTAATGTGACTATCAAGGCAAAATGACATGAACAAAAAAACACCTCACAACAAACTGTAGAATCTAACCATTAACGTTAAGTTTCATGACTTTTTTGAGATTAAAAGCAATTTAAATTTTTCCCAGAAATACTTACAAACATTAAAGATTCTAATGAATTTATATGACAATTTTTAAAGTCCATAAGGATCTTAGAATAAGTTCTGAAAACATTAAATCACCTTATAATTAATCATAAGAAATCCCTGGAAGATTATAATTGTCACAGCCTATATTTAACACACATTTTCAAAATCTAGAATTTTTTTATTTACTCTCAATACCAATAATGCCTTATGACTAGTGTTATTAATCTTACTTTACACATAAAAATTTAAGCCACAAAGAATTCTTAATTACAATCAATCACTCATGTGTTTTCATTGTTGAAAATAAATAAATTTAAGACTACAAAATATCACTAAAAAGACCTGTAAGAGCAAGGAATTATGCACTAATTAAACAACATTTAAAAACAAGGAACTCATCATTTATATGCTTTAAAGTTTTGACTTTATGATATTGTAAATTTTTTTTTTGAGGGGGTGCTGGGGATCGAACTCAGGGCTTTGTGTTTGCTAGGCAGGCACTCTAACCACCGAGTGAAATCCCCAGCCCTATGATATGGTAATTTTGACATTTCAAAACTATCTTAAAGACTTCCAGAAATTGGGATGTCTAGAACTTAATATCTAAAATTCGGTCTCGTGTCTTTTAAAAAAATTTGTGTTGTTTTTAAGAAACAAGTGAAGCATCGATGACAATATGCAAACATCTGCTCATCTTCTTCTGTTTTTACTCCTGATTAAAAGCCAAAGTTCTCTGCTCTATACGGCCCCCATTTCCATTCTTGTTTCATAGAGAAAACCTATTGTAAGAGTGAGGTTTTTTTTTTAAACATCAAAATGAACAGTATCAAAGATCCACTCCTCAGAAAGATTGTTTTTGTTTTTATATGGTCCTGATGATTGAATACAGGACCTTTACACTGAGCTACATCCCCAACTCTTTATTTTTTAGAATATTTTTTTGTTTCATTTTGTTTTTAATTTTGAAATAGGATTTCACTGAGTTGGTAAGCTGCCCTAGGCTGGGCTTAAATTTGTGATACTCTAGCCTTAGTTTCTCAGAATGCTAGGATTACAGGTGTGCCACCATGCCTAGCTAAGATAGGTATTTTTAAGAGCAGCATAGAAGTAAATAAATAAATGAATGAATAAGTAAGTACAGTAGTACTTCAGTTCATGAACTTAATTTGTTTTACAATTTGGGGGAAGATGGCTGCAGTCCTGTTTGTCACCTGATGTGGAGTTTGTGAAACACTTTTTTTGGAGAAGTGAATTGTTTGCAAACAGAATTGTTTGTGAACTGAAGTGCCACTGTATATATAATTAAATTTTTTATTTTGTTAAAAATTACAAACTTCAAAAAAGTTTATTATCTTTGTCTTCATTTTATATAGAGAAAAATTAAGGCTCAAAGGGCTCAGTACTTGGCCAGGGTAAATCAGGAAGTGTATGCTGAAATCTTAAAAATCAGCCTGTTATTGATAATGCTGAAGCGTATAGTAAAGAACAATGCTAAATTAAAAGGCATTAACAGAAAACAAAAACTTCCTTTAAAAAAAATTTATTGCTCAAGCAAACACAGAAGTCAGTATGGTGGAAAATTCTCAGAATCTGATAATCTACCTGTAAACTACCCCAATTTCTGAAAGTAGAGATTGCAAGTCAGATGCCAGATATGACATGTAATAATAATATATTACTGGGTTCTCTCTTTATTAGGTACACACCTCTTACTAAATCCCAAATCAATAACCAAAACTCTAAGTAAGCTATCAAGAGCCTAAGATTAAAAACTTATTATCAGTTATAAACTCTCAATAAGTTTCAAAGAACTAAAATGATAAATATTACTGACCACATATTAGACATATATAAGATCTTTAAATCTCTGTAAACTGTACAATACACTTCAAAGAGTAACTTCCAAGATAAGTCAGAAAATATTTAATTGAATTGATAATGAAAATAAAACATCAGCATTAGTGGGATATACTTAAAGTGAGCACTATAGTGAAATTTATACCTTTAAATGCTTATATTACCAAAAAAAAAAAAAAGACTAGCAGTATAGCTCAGTGGTAGAGTGTTTGCCTAGCATGTGTAAACCCAAGTGCAACCTCTATAATTATTATAGGCAACTAGGTTAGATAGAAATTAATATACAGTCAGAGAGGGACTGGGCTCTCAAGGAAGTCAGTGAAAAATAAAAACATCAGAATTGTGGCTAGAGGTGTATCTGAAGAAGACAAAGTCTTGAGATAAAGTTACAACGGCCAGAGTTGTATAGGACTATATTGTATTTAGTACCACTCAGTCCATTAAGCCCACATACACATCAGACACCTGAGGGGGTGACCAGACTACCTGGCCCCATCCTTTCCCAAAATGTTCCTGTTTTGGAAGTCATAGATAAGTTAAGGTTAATGTCAGCCATATACAGTTATACTTGTAATACTATAGGTTGGCTGTAGTTTGACTCACATTGTAACTGCTATATAAATTACCCCTGAAAAGGGCCTCGGTGACCACCCACTCAGGAGCTATTCCTATTCCCTAGTACAAACTACGAATCAACAAACAAACAAATAAGCTGGGTGTGGTGGTGCAGGTTTGTAGTCCCAGCACTTGGGAGGTTCAAGCAGGAAGATCACCATGAGCTCCAGCCCAGCCTGGCTACACAGTGAATTCAAAACCAGCCTGAACTACATAGCAAGACCCTATCTTCAAAAAATAAAAATCAAAAGACAAAACAAACAAACATAACCAATATTACCATTATCACATTTTTAATTAACTTAATTTTACCAAATACTCTATCACTGTTTAAATTTGCTTGTGTCATACAAACATATTAAGTAAATTTTGTGTTGCAATACTTCTAAGTTTACAGCTTTCTGAATTTTTACAACGTGAACATACCCATGTAACTGGCACCTATAAGAAAACAAAGAATCTGCCTATTTTTTTTAACAATTTTTAAAAATCAGGATCCACATATGGCTATGCTTTACAATTAGTAGCCTCTTTTGCTGTAGTTGTTTAAGTAACTTTTAAATTAACATTAAAATTAAAGAAAAAAAAATCCCTACAGCACAGATAGCTTCATTGGTAAGGAAGATGATCAATTTTACATAAACAAAAAGGAACACTGGCCATCTCCATTTAGGTGATGAACATAATATAATCCTGACACTAAAACAGGACAAAGTTAATTCAAGAATGAAAAGTTTCAGACCAAAACTCCTATGATGTTAAGACTCGAAATTCTGTAACTGTGAGCAAGTAAAATTCAGCAAAAAGGACATCTTTGATCAAATGGGATTTATCCCACAAATGCTAGATCATTTTAGATTTAAAAAACACATATCTTGTGATTACAGAACAAAGGAAGAAAAACTATATAAATCAATATAAGTTTAAAAAAAAAAGCAGGACAAAATTCAAAATCTAGTCATGATTAAATATTCTCAGGAATTTAGAACTCTGGAAGCTGAGGCAGAAGGATCACCAAGTTCCAGCCAAGCTGAGGCAATTTAATGACTGTTTTAAAAACAAAAAAGAGGGGTTGGGGATTTAGCTCAGTGGTAGAGCACTTGCCTAGCAAGTGCAAGGCTCTGAGTTTGATCCCCGGAACCCTTCAAAAATAAATGAATAAATAAATTTTAAAAGGTGGCCCCAAAGCCCTGGGTTCAATTCCCAGTACCACAAAAACAAACAAACCAAAAATGTGCTTAATCTGCCAGGTATGGTGGTGCACTTGGGAAGCTCAGGCAAGAGGACAGCCTGAGTCTGGGGCCAGCCCGGGCTACACAGCAAGAAGGCCAGCCTGAGCTATACAGAGATAGTGAGACCCTGTCTCGAAAAACTAAACCAAACCAAACAAACGAAAACCCACAAACCTTCTCAAAATGACAAATGGTATCTTCAAAATCCTGATAGCCAACATGATAAATGGTATCTTCAAAATCCTGATAGCCAACATACAGTAATACACTGCATGCACACACTTTCCTCAAGACTAGCAACATCGCACGGATGATTACTGTCACCACTTCTAGTCATTATTATACTACAGACCTTAGCTAGTTCAATGGGCAAAAAGGTTTAAAAAGGAAATGGGGAGGGGAAAAGGTCAAAGCCATTCACAAATGACGTGACTTACAGAAGGTCACAGAGTACAAAGCTGTAAGACAAGTTTACTGCATTTCTCCATACAAGCAAGAAAAAAATGGGAAGATGAAACTTAAAAATTCTACTTACAAAAAAAAAAATTCTACTTACAACATGAAGTACTTATGCTTAAATTTAACAAAATACACACATAACCTAACTAAAAACCACAAAATGCAGTTAAAGTTACAAAAGAAGATCTAATTATATGGCGAGGTGTACTGACGATCAAAACGTGATCACTCTTCCCAAATTGATCTTTAGATTGATAACCGAGAGCCCTACCAAGACTTTTCAGTTGGGTTTTTTTTAATTTTTGGAAGAAAATGGCATAATAAAAAAATTATGTAGAAATGTAAAGGACATTAAAAAACCAAAGCAATTATGAAAAAGAAGACAGAAGACTGAAGACTTACTACATAGCCAAGCAATCAAAACCAAATAGTACTCGCCAGCACTTAATGAAAAAGCAGAACAATGAACAAGTCCAGACATTATTTGACAACTGATTTTTCAACAACAGCATAAAAAAATAATTCAATGGAGACCAGTTGTTTCAACGAATGGTGCTGAAACAGGTGGTTATGGAGGAGGGGCATATATTACACACACACTGTCTCACATTATACACAAAATCTAATGAGATTATTCATAGACAAAAATATAAAAACCAGAAAGCTTCTACAAGATAACACAGGAGAATATCCTCATAATTTTAGGAGAGTCAAAGATTTCAACACAGAATAACTAATGTACTAGCGTAAAAGCAAATATGAGAAACTGGACTTCATCAATACTGTAAAACTCTGTTCTCTGAAAGACATGATTAAGAAGATGATAAGGCAAACCACAGTCTGGAAAAAGAACACATAAAAAAAGTGATAAACACAAGGTTTTTATCTAGAACATATAAAAGACTACTATAAATCAGTACCAAAAAGATAAACCAATTTAAGATTGACAAAAGATTTAAATACACCGTGAAAAAAGGACATAGACAAGTGGCCAATAAGCACATAAAAAGACGTCCATCACCATTAATCATCAGGGAAATACAATAAGGATGCATTAAATATCCATAAGAATAGCTATAATTGGGCCGGGGATTTAGCTCAGTGGTTAGAGTGATTGCCTCGCAAGCATGAGGCCCTGAGTTCGATCCCCGGTACAAAAAAAAAAAAAAAAAGAATAGCTATAATTTAAAAAGATGTAATATGTAATCATTATGTATTGCAAACATGTACTACTAATCATAAAAAAGAAAGATATAACACTAGCAAAAATGTAGAAAAACTGAAGTCTCATATATTGCTGATAGGAATATAAAATGATATAAGCAGTTTGGAAAACTTCTCAATTTTTTACGCTTCACCTAACATATAAATCAACAAGTTCTCTCTTGCATATTCTCCCAAAATAAATCAGTGACATATTCCTTTCTCCCAAAATAAATAAAAACATACAACTAGACCCCTCCGTACCTTTGGGTCTCCTTATTTCACAATGGTTCTCTACTAAAACAAAATCAAATGTTCATCAACAAACTATTGTTAGCATAAGTTGTATAATCATAAATAAAAATGAATAAACTATAAACACATGAAACAACGTGGCTAACTCTCAAAACATTACAGAGTAAAAGGTGAGAGGCAGGGTACCTTCTATTATGTAATACCAGCCTGTAATAGAGATAAGGGACTTTGCAAAGGAATACCAAGGAACTTTCTCCTGTGATAGAAATATTCTGTACTTTGAAGTAGATATGCTTATCAAAGTTCACAGAATTGTAAACTTAAAATCAGTGCCCTTCACTGTATGTAGATTTTACTTCAATAATGTTGATTTAACAAATTATAAATCTTGTCAATAACTAGCATTTCAAAAACTGTATCTAGTCAAGATGAAATAGAAGAACTTCTAGAAACTTGTAGAGCCGGACTATGTGTTAAGTGTAATATTTTACGAGAAGCGATTAAGTCTATTCATATTTTTTGTAGAGGGAGTGCTGGGGATTGAATTTGAGGCCTTGAGCTTGCCAGGCAAGTGCTCTACCACTGAGCTAAATCCCCAAACCCTATACATATTTTTGAAAAAATAAAAAACTGAATCCCTTGTTCAGGGTCAGCATCTAACATGTACAAAATGAAAGACACATTAGCAAAATCCATCATCATCCACCTTCAGAGCCATGTTCTTCCACCATGTAGTATGTGTAGCCTCACGAAATCCTACTACTGTACTAAAGTGATCTCAGAGATCATCAGGCCAAATGCCTCATTTTACATTTCACTTGAGGGCTGCAACTTCAAGTAATAAGTGAGGAATAAAGCTGTGAAAATGAGGTAGGAGACCAGGGCATGGCAATAGCTGGCTGGGGAAGTAGGCAAGACCCACTAACTACCAGATCCCAGACACAAGTGCAGAGCAGTCACTAAAGCCCTGCGTGTGGACTTCTCCAGAGAATGGCCTAGACCTGACCTCCAGCTAAGGCTGGGATTCCAGCACCGCCTCTCAGAACCCAGATTTTTAAGTTCTCTCAGGCTTCCTCAAGACTTGGACAACATGAAACGAAGGAAGCCATGAGGGGCTGGCACTATCATATCTTTCCACAATAGCCCTTACTGCATCTTCCAGAAGTGGTATGTACTTTTATTTTTGGTTTTACCCTCCTTTTCAGCCCAAGCTCACTATGCAGAGCCAGTTTCTCTCCCAATCTTCATTTCTGCCTTTTTTTTTTTTGTTTGTTTTTTTTTTTTTTTGGTGGTGCCGGGGATCGAACTCAGGCCCTTGTGCTTACAAGGCAAGCACTCTAATCACTGAGCTAAATCCCCAGCCCCGGTGAATTTTGGTGTTTTTTTTTGGCATTTCTGCCTTTTTAAACTTTGCCACCACTTTTTGCTTTTTTTGTCAAGTCTATGTTTGAAGCGAGAAGAACCATGAATCCAACTCCAGAAGGAGAGGCAGGTGAGCAATCCAGAACCTGGCAATATTTAGTTGGTGAGCCACTTTTTAGAAGCAAGCTACTCACTAACAAAAAGATATGTTAATAAACATTACAAGAGGTTATAGTTTGGTCTAGGCGCCTGAATTGGGCCCCAACAGACCAGAAAAATCAAAATGCTAAAGTTCCATGTTATCAAAACAAAATGGTTTATCTGACTTTTTAAGAAACCAGGGAAAATGGAGAGATAACAGCCAAATTTCCCCAAAGGCTAGTTTATTTCTGACTTAATCTTTACACATGCAAAAATAACCCGAAGTAATCTGATGCTAACCAGTTATTTTTCTAGTTTTCAAAGTAACCTTAAAGTAACCAACCCACTTTTTCCCGCCTTCTTCAATCTTTGTCTTACTGTAATAACAACTTCTGCTGCTCTACTCACTGGAACACTTACCTCTATTTTATGTAATCAAGCGTTGCCCAATCAAGAATTTTTTTAAAAGCCAAATAAGATCTTTAAATTATCATAATTTTTTTCTTCCGACAGATTCAAGTGATCTTTTATTCAGTCCCATAACTAAAAACAAACTAAAATAACTCCCTCTCTTATCTCTTACTGCGGTTTTAAGATTTGAAGAATTTAAGCATGTTGGGAAAAATAAAGCCTTTATTATAATTCTATTATAAATTCAGGTGAAATACTAAAAATCTTCCTTTCTGCTTTCTGGGCTATTGTGCTATAATGTGCATTTGGTCTTTAGCTAAGTTCTTGCAACACAGCTCATAAAACCCTAGAAACTCTCAGAAAGGGGTGAGGTGAAAGAAATTGTCTTGTTATTCATAATAAGCCCCTATCAAACACACCAGAGTTTATGCTAACAAGGTAATTCTCTGTAGTACCTAGACAGCTTTAACGTGGAGATTGGTTGCCAGAGGAACTACTATGTGGCTAGAAGGTCAGAACCTTCAGCTCCGCTCCTGACCTCAGAGAAGGGGACAGGACAACTGGCCAGGAGTTGCAGCTAAATGCTGATGGCAGATGATTTAATCATGCCCATATAAATGAAGCTCCATAAATACCCTAAACAACTGGTTAAGAGAGCTTCCAGATTGGTTCCAGAAGGATGGCACGTGAAGAAGGCATAAAAACATTCATGCTTTCCCCTCACTATGCCTTAGGTATATTTTCTATCAGGTTGTTTCTGAGTGGTACCCTCTGTGACACAGCAAGTTAACTGTTTCCCTAAAATTGGAGAAGTGCTTTAGAATATTATCAAACCTAAGGAAACAGTCTTGGGAAGCTCCTATGTATGGCCTATCAGTCAGAAGTACAGGAAGCATACAACATGTGGTGATTAGCATCTAAAGTGGGGATAATCTTGTGGGACTGAATCCCTAACTTGTGGGGTCTGCACTAAATCCAGTATTAGAATTTAATTACTGGCCACGCAGAGGGGATCCAGAGAGTTGGTGAGCTGATTGTTGGTGTAGGAAAAGTTCATTTGGTGTTAAAAGTGCTGTGCAAAGAAACGGTTCTAGGAATACTTACTATTATTAGCTGATGCACAAGAGTTACAAAGATCCAAATAGACACATAGTATACAAGTAGTTATTCAGGATCTTCAACCATTAATTAAGTGAAAATAAAATCCACCATGAGATGTTACCATGTATATATCAGAATGAAAAAAGAAGAAAAAGAAGCAGAAGAAGAAAAGAACTCTAAGTAATACTGAGAATACAGTACTGTTGGTTAGAGCACAAAGTAATAATGACATAGGTATTAGAAAACTGTTAAGTAGTTTCTTATAAAGTTACACACACACATTTGAGCCACCAATTCCTTCCTTGACATTTATCTGAGTAATATAAAATCTTACATTCATATGAAAACTTTCACGCTAGCAGCAGTTTTATTTGTAATAGTCCCAAACTGGAAACAACCCCCACGTTCTTTAACTGAGGAATGGTTAAAAACTATGGCATGTCTACACAATGGAATATCACCAAGCAGTAAGATGAAATCATCTAGTGATACACACAACTGCACGGATGAATCACAAAAGAATCCTAGTAAGTAAAAGAAGCCAAACTCAGAAGGCTACATACCAAATGATTCTATTTCTATACAGCATTCTTTACAAAATAAATAAATGAATAAAGGGCAAAATTACAGGAACAGAAAATGGATCGGTGGTTTCTGAGGAAGAGCACAAAGGAGAGGAAGTGACTACAGAGGGGCACCATCGAGTGTTCTGGGATTCACGTAAACCATAGAACAAGCTTGTGAGAACACTGGTATGATTTGTAGAATTGTGGAATAGGAAAAAGCTCTGGGCACTGTGCAGGCGACCATAATTTAAATAGCAAGAATATGTCTCTCACGCAGAGACTATGCTAGAGATGAAGGCAGACTCCATCAGTTAACTGGCACTACTGTTCTTGCCCTGTGGGAGGCAGAGAACTCAGTGGATGAATTTTCTAACCTACTGATAGTAGCTCCAAATAGTACCACAAATTCATTACTAAAATCTAATGAGAGCTGAAACTGAACATCATTCATTTTCTATGTTTTGATTGTTTTTTTCTCCAGCGACTCTACATGTTTCCATATTGATTTTCCCTAGGCTTCATAATTAAATATTATTACATCTGTTTACAAATTGGCAGTTAATTCATATTAAAGAAATAACTATTACAACTCTTCTAGCTGAATTATGTTTAATCTCTAAAATGTGCTGTTAAAGCTAGTGTTAAAATTAGCTAAAAATATTAAATCACTCCTATGGCAAAAAACACACAACACTAAATGACTAATCAAGCCAGGCGTGGTGTTATATACCTGTAATGCCAGCACTGGTCAAGGCAGAGGGAGGGGGAATTCCAAATTTGAGCTCGGCCTGGGCAACTCAGCAACTTAATGAGAACTTGTCTTCAAAATAAAAAAGGGGTAGGGATGTAGTGCAGTATGAAGGCCTTAGGGTCAATCCCCAGTACCACAAAATAAATATTTTTATATATGCATATACTTATAAATTTCTATGTGTATATACACAAATACAGATATAGGTAAACTATTTCCTTACCAATTTCTTTAATCATCAACTTCTGGTTTATAGAAAGTTTAGATGGGTTCTCCAGACATCACTCTTCCTATAGCATTCCTGTTTTCCCTTTTTTCTGAGACAAAATGTTGCTATGCATTTCAGGGTGGCCTTGAACTCACAGCATTCCTCCTGCCTCAGCCTCCCAAGTGCTGCGATTGCACGCATGTGCCACCTCACCTGGCTCTCTTTTCCCTTTGACATCCTGATCGTGTCAACAGTTCTAGCTCCATTATACTCTTCTTTCAGGAGCATCATCTTGTAGTGACATTTAACTCCCTCCCTACACATTCTAAAACAATGCTCCCTGGAGCTACAAACAAGTGACTCAGATTCAATTTCTTGGAAAACAATATCCCACAGACACTTTTATCAAGTTAAGAGTTTACGAAGCTGGCATGTTCTAATTCTTTCTTCCTTCACTTATTGCTGTAGAACAATTATGTAAAGAACAAATCTCTTATGATTTCTTGGTTACCTGAAGTTCAAGTAAGAAAACTTTTCATTAAGGAAAAGTTTAACCCAACACTAGAGTCTTCATCAATTTTCATAATAAAATAGTTCCCTAGCATTGTTCTGACGAGAAATGAGATTTTTTTTGAGATGTTTTATTGTGAATTTAAAGTGTCACATATTTTCATCCAACCTGATTATCATTATTATTGACACTGTTCAAATTATACGAACTCCCGGCAGTGTCAGTTTCTGTAGGTGCGTTCTCTAAGCTGGCAGCCTCTGTTATCTTCCTTACTTTAGGGTATGGGACGATGACTAAGCACATGTCCTACTCAGATCTGGAATCAATCATTTTCTAAGGGTCCATGGTTATTTGAATGGAAAAACACAAGGTGGGCACAAGGGGTGCTTGTTGCTACTTGCCTGGTCACTTATCACAGGTCATGTTATTTGATAGAGCTAAGAAAAATGTATTTTAGGGTAACATGCATGAAGTTACATACTTGTATTGTCAATTATGAATTCAGGGTGAAATGTGTTTTAGTTTTATATCTATTTCTACATTCTCCCAAGTGGAAAATACTCTTTTTTCCTAATACCAAAATAAACTTTGTTAGAAGCCCACATGTCTATGAGTCAGTCAGAAAGAGAGGAGACAGAAGGGGCTTACAGTCACAGCAGAATCTCCGGGAAATATTCATAGAAGAAGACACACTTCATTTCTGTTTTGTAAAGCTAAGTGAGGTGTCCAAAGTTACCAAGCAACAAGTGAAAAAAAAAGCCTTCTAGCAATGTTTTATATTTGATCCTTTCTTTAATCACTTTCAGTCAGGCATGGTGATGCACACCTGTAATCCCAGCTCTTGGAAGGCTGAGGCAGGAGGATTGCTGGGAGTTAAGAGGCCAGCCTGGTCTACACAGTGAGTTCAAGGCTAGGCTGAACTATGTAGTGAGACTCTGTCTCAAAAACACCAAAAAAAAAAAAAAAAAAAAATCAAAAAAAGAAAAAGACTTTCTTTCATTATTTCAGCAAATGTATGTATCTTCTTATTCATATAATACTTGATACTAGAAGAATTCCAAATGTTATGACCTAATGGTCTTTTTCCCTATAAGTTCTTCCTTTGTGAACTATCACTCTGAACATACTCAAGCAAAACTGCAGTACAGTACATGTGAATTTGTTGGGACAGATCTTCATGAGTTCCACATTCTCATATTTTCCCTGTTATCCAAGACAGAGAAGGCTAGACACAACTTCTAAAGTAGATACATTTGTCCCCCCTGCCATATATATTATCACCAGTATAGAAAAATGAATTTTGGGGTAGGGGGGAGCACAATTCAGGAAAATCTATACTGTACTTCCTGATGTTCAGATTAAAATGGAAAACAGTCCACAGTTCATGCTGCCCATAGCTGCATGCCCCATTCCCACAGAGGCTCACAACCTAGATTCTAAGGTCTGAGGATACAGAGAAATTCTGATTATCTGGTAATCCACCGCAAGCAAGCACCTAATACCTCACTCACATCTCCTCCCACTTTTATTCCCCCGAGTGTAAGACAGAAATGAAACATAGGTATCCAGTACACAAGTAGCCAAAAATAATCACCTCAGTGTTGTGTGATCGCTTCTGTTGGACATATCAACATTTCACACTAATATAGACACACAACTTTGAGCGAACAGTGCTGTGTGCTTAGCATAATCATAAATCATGGTGATATGAGTTACCAAATTCCCGGGATCACAGTGATCTGAATACTCTGGTATCTAGGAAATACAAAGACTGTGGTAAAAAATTAAAAGCCAATTTGGTTTTCTGTCTCACCCTTCAAATACCTGATGCAGATAAAGTAGAAATTTTATTCATATAATGTCAATTAAGCATATCCAAATAATTAGCAGAGAGAACAAGTGGATTATTTTCTCAGTCAATTTGCTATGGTGTTGTTTTGCAGGGATTTTTCTCATCACGCCAAATCAATGATGAGTTTTGGTTTGGAAAATGGCTTCTTTTCTTCCTGTTCTCAGGGGTCTGGAGGTAATTCTCCTGTTCTTTTGGGTGCTCTCTCTGAGGAAGAGTAAAAAAACTCACAAGACAATAAAAGACACCTGTGTACTTCTATAAACAATGCCTGAGAGTACTCACAGATGATAGCCTGACTAGGAGGCATGGATTCAGAGTCCCAAGTATAACTCACATAAGCTGATCATGAGGAAGGTTTTACCTCAGTTTCCCTCACTGAGGGGAAGGGGTGGTGGTGACAGAGGGAACTGAGGTAATTCTATACTTTGTGGACCAAATGCTGGGATGTGTGTTAATGATCCAAGTGCTGAAGCAAGAAGCAACACAGTACAGCCCGATAGAGAAAAGAGTAGGAAGAAGCTCCATGTTTACTACAAGACACACTAACATCTTGGGTATTTTAAATTTTATGTCTAGTGTGTGAATATGGATCAATATAAAATTTCACATTCAGAGGGCTGGAGATTTAGCTCAAGTGGCAGAGTGCTTGCCTAGCAAGTACACAGCCCCAAGTTTGATTCCCAGCACCCAAATTAAAAAAAAAAAAAAAAAGCTTACATACTAAAATTTTACATTCAAATATAATAGACCTTATGTTTCTTCCATGAAAGCAAAAAATTACAAATAAGATTGAAGCCTCAATATATTTAGCAATACAAAGTGAAAAAAGTGAATTTACCTCCTCTTACAAATCCATTAGTAGCTATTGCTGAAGTAGACAATCCTGTGATAGTTGTCACAACAGTGGCCATCACTATTACAACAACTGACAGACCTTCGAGGAGAAAGAAAAGAAACTGTGAACACTCATACTCCTATTTAAACCTGGCATTACATAGAACAGATTGGTCTAAGTATATTGAAGGTACACTATAAGTTACCAAATCTTGATTCCATTTTTGAAACATCAACATCAGAATTATGAGAAAAGGAACATCAATGTAATAATCTAGATAAAATAAAGGAAAATGTTGCTCAGAATGACAACTGTTTGAGTTTTGAGGGTGAGACCTCAGAAAGGCACACAGCTATTGCACTCAATCATTATACTCAAATTGAGCAGTATGGAACTTCACTTACCAATTCCAGCTTGACCCACAATCCATGATAATCGAATAAAAAGCATCACACCCCAAATGTTTAACATACAACGTACCTAAGAAAGAAAAAAAGGCCAAGATATAGATAAAAAAAGATATCAAACATAATACAATAATAAACACTAACTTAGCCAAAAATATGTATGTAAGTCTATAAAATATATAGTTTTAACATGTTCATGATGGGGCTGTAATTCATGTCACATTGCCAGGTGGTTTGAACCACCACTGGTGCGTGCATGACTGTCCCAATGAGTAGCTTTTTATTAATTTTATCAGTAAAAAGAAATGATAAAAGTAATTAGATCCATTTGTAACACCAGTGGTACAAAGCCACCAAATGAGACAGTCATGCATGTACCACCAGTGGTTCAAACTGGCAGGAACATGGTAAAACCTAACTCTTTTTTTTTTGAACAATTTGAAAAAAGAACTTTGAGGACTTTATTGCTAAGTATACTGTAACACATAAGTACATGTGTATAATTAAACATGCTCATCACAACTATCAGAAGTAGCAGCAGCAACACAATTTGAAAAGTATAAGAAATATTTTAAGACTTCAGCTCTTTTAAATTATGTCTAAAACTCTCATGCCTTAGGCATGTAATTTTGTGTTCTTTTTCCTGTTTAAAAAATAATTTTAGATTATTTGTGAAAATTTTCCCAGTTTATCAAGGATAATTTGGTTCCGTGAATAAACATATCATATCTCTTCTACTGAATTTAGTATCAAAAATCAAAAGAACTACAAATTAATAATTGGGTCTTTCCTAGTAATTAGATAAAATAACCAAAACAGAGAGTGAAAAGATTCTCTTGAGAATTGGTGAGTATATTAGGTTGGTTTTATAATCAACAAAAATGCTGTAACTCTCAAAAAAAGTTTCTAGATAACATACAAGTACACCCTTGATCCAGCCAAACTTCACAACTCCTTTACTTTCCGCAGTGTATGTGACCACAGCATCTCTGGTTGGAGTACTTTCTTCCCCATTTGCAAAGCCATCCTCAAAAGGTTCCTGGTTAGAAGAAGACATGTGAATTATGTTTGAGAATTATTTAAAACTCCTTCATAAAAACAAACATAATGGAATATACTTACCCATATTCAGGAGGCCATACTCTGGATTTCCAGGAATCAATTGGTATGGTTTGGATATACTTTGTCCCCTACAAAAGTTCATATGCTGAGAGTCTGGTCCCCAGGGTGACAGTACTGGGAGGCATGGAGTCTTTAAAAGGTGGAGTCTAGAAAGTGGTCCCTAGGTCACTGGAAGAGCTATGGTAGAAAGAGAGTACTAGTCTCCTGAGGTGACTTCTCCAGAGCCTCTGTGTGTTACCTGTTGGGTGGTGTGATGCTAGCTCCCTCACATGCTTCCAGTACTAAAATCTGCCATGGGGTGACACAGACAAGGGAAGCCCTTGCCAGAGCCTACACCATTGCTATTTGGATTTTCAGCATCCAAAACTGTGAGCCAGATAAATTCCTTTTCTTCTCAAGTAGCCTACCTTGGGTATTACATTTTAGTAATAACAAAACTATATATATGGTAATATACGTATCATTTTGAATATCTGGAGGAAAATATAAAGGAATAAATAAACCTTAATTACTGAGATTTCTTTAAATTTAAATCTCATCAAGAGATTTAACTCATCTTAATAAATTCAAATTTTACATTTTGATGATATCTGGAGTGCAGAGTGAGTATTATCTGCCAAGTTCAGACAAGCAAAATTAATCAATTCGGACCTGTCTCTCTAGCCACAAATTTCTAGCACCTACTTGCCACCCTTCCCACATCTGACATTTCAACATTAACAATTTAAAACTCTTCATCACCAATCGATGCAGTTTTCCCTTTAGAGCCCACAAAAGCAGGATTCCCACAGATCCCGATAATCATTCACAGCACCCTTCCTTTACTCTTTAACTGCATTTAGTCAGTCAGTGCTCTTGGCATTTTCCTTTGTCATTTTTCCTCAGATTCAAACATAAACTGATTGACATGATGCATTTTCACAACTATTGTTTCCTTCCTAGGTAAAGCTGCATATGTCTCATTCTATAATTCTTAGCTTTTTGTTCAGTACTTTTTCTTTCTTGGTTATTCTCAATTTTTGTTCTGTTCCAGGTATATGATACATTTCCAAACAGGTAACATAGCCTTAAGCAGAACAACAAAGGGGTAGGGAGATGACTTGGAAAATAACAGATGTTCCAGATCTATAATAATGTCCCTAACACTATACTCATGGTTCTTCCTCTACCCATCTTCTCAACTGCACAGGAAAAAAAAAATCACAGCTACATTTTGAACATTCTTTAATGCACAAAAGCCAAACATATTGATCTTTCAAAGAAATTTCAATGCTTTGTGATTTTAAGTGAATTCTGAATATAATTTTTATACGAACTATAAAAAGTTTTATGTTACCTCAAAGCAAAATAAATGTAATAATCCAAACGTCCCTTTGCCTTTAGGGTGCCTATTGTTATTTCCCTCTGCTTAGACTCTAGTATGAATATGGTAACCAAGATCCGTTAAAACTGTTACAAGTGTGTAAAACAGTTCTTTTAAAAAGTTACCAGGAGTTTATGTACCTCACTCACAAGGCCAACTCACTTTGGTTTTACTTCCACTGTTAAATATGTTCTAGACAGCAGTCAGTGAGGACCACAAGTAGTTAAAAAAAAATGACTCCTTACAGGGATTGATGACTTAATTCAAATTAATCATTTCCAATTACTCAGTTCCATTATTCAAAGTTTGCATATTAATTCAGTTAACTTTTGGACAATTTTCTTAGTTTTCACCATAGTTGCTCTTCAGATATTTTATCAAAGACTTTAAAATATTATATAACTTCCAAGTATTATACACAGACTATAGTTAGGACAGACCAGTTCAATGACCCTAGACTCATCTCCATTCTCATTGTTGTATTTTCTTTTTATGGTTATCTTGCCAGACCCCTTTAAACACCACCTACATGTAACAAGTCAAGAGTTATGGCTTAGGTTCACTTCCAGATCAGGCCACCACTTTAAGTTTCAGTCCTATCTGTAAATATTAGTATTTGAATGTTTCAGTGTGTTTACTATTCTAATCCTTACCAAAAGAAAAAAAAGAAACAATGCTAAAAACAGTAGTAACCTTTTATCTAAATGAAGAGGAGAAAAAATTTGTCTTTATTCTTTGGATACAATTTTTTAATTCCTGAAGATTTCAGCAAACACTTAACTCCCAAAATGTATATTTGGCCAGAAAGATGACAAGATATTTTATAATGCTTTACAATGTAAATATATTTTAGATTTAAATCTGGATGCATATGTCTTAGAAATTCACCATCTTTTTTTCAGTTTCCAATATTCAAAAATTAACTTGCCTCTTGAATTTACAAATTTATCTTTTAAATATTAAAGGTTGTATTTCAATTCTGCTACCTAAGAAAAACTACTACTTTAAACACACTGACTTGGTTTATGCTTTTCAGTGAAAAAGTTATTATAATATAAAGCTATTGATTCTTTCTGAATACTAACATTTATTCAGTAAAAAAAAGGGACAACTGATGGGGATTTAGCTCAGTGGTTAGAGTGTCTGCCTCGCAAGCATAAGGCTGTGAGTTCGATCCCCAGCACCAAATAAATAAATAAATAAATAAATAAATAAATAAAATAAAATGACAGCCAAGTTTTAGTGAAAAAAAAAAAAGGGACAACCAATAATGAAACCAGATTTCTTTTTAAAATAGTGGACAGAAATCAAACTTTAGGAAAAAACACCCAAGGGTTTTTTTTTTTTTTGAATAACAATGAAATACCTTAATATGGCTTTAACTAGCTCTGTAACATGGAGTGTAGAACTGTTTGCAGTGCAGACCCTTATCAGTCTACAAATGTGTACACAGACATATGTATCTCATTTCTAAATGCTTTAAGTATGCACTACATTAAAATGGCACAATTATCTTTGGACATCCAGTTACTAAGTCCAATATTTTCACCCATGTACAGTGTACCATAGATGCTCTTTATGTTGTTATAGATAAGGATGGTAATATCCAGGAAAGATAATTTGTATAGCCATCAAAATTATTTCTGATCATATATTTTTCCCAGGGTAGACTTACAAAGGGTTTCTCAGTGTATGAAATAAAGCTAAGACTGTTTAAACAGTGAACTTCTTAGTATAATAAAAAGACTAAAATACAACATTGCTAGCAATGTTCATTACCAATTTATTCAAGTTTAGTACAAATTTATTCTGTTTTTAGTTAAACCGTTAAAGGCCTGGTAAAAGTGTCTTTGCTCCAGTGACTGTAGGCATATTACACAAAGACAATAACCTACACAATTTGTTTTTTTGTGGTTGTTGTTGTTTCTAAATTCGGGAAGAGGATATCTGAAGTTTTGTTTTAATACTTTAAAGAACAATTGAGCAAAGCTGTACCAACGTGTCTCTAAGGTCTCTCTGGGCTGCCACAATACTATCTCTAAGGAGATTTCAGGATGCTGAATATTAATACCCTTTAACAGGGGAGATGTTCCAATCCTTTAACCATATTTAATACATAAAAAAATCCAAAATTACTTCTGCTGCTCTTCTATTATTTGAAGATTCTGCATTTCTAAAAGCAGTTTCTGGACATAAACTAGAATCACATCTTTTTTACTCATTCATTAAATACTGATTAACCCGTTTTATCAAGCACCATGCTAGGCACCTATTAGAGTGACTATTTTCTTAGTAGAGGCTAGAGATGAAAGGCAAGATGGGACTGAAATTTTCCATTGTGCAAAGCAACTTCTATTAAAATTAAATGCTTAATCCAGTCAACGGAAAGCTGTCTCACTTTTCAATAATCTACCACTTTACTTCCCAAATTTTAGCTCTTCTCTGAGAATCAGTTTCCTCATCTATAAATGAGATAATCCCTGCTAAGCAGTATCATTCCTGTGGAGGTCTTGAGGTTCTCTAAACAAAGATCACTCTGTAATAAGACAGCCATTTAAAACAGTTAAAGCTTCTAGCTCTTAAACTATTAAACTGATACAACTGGATTATAAAACCACAATCTAAATTCAAGTGCCAATACCACATCTGGAAGGTGAAAGTGTGACTCACTTATATATACGTATTTCAAAAGAAATAGTGAGAACCTTATTCTTAGATGGCCTGGCTGTTCTATTCCTGGCCACTCATTAAGAACAAGGTTATACAACCAGCTGACTTCATAAGATCAACGGCAGCAGTTTCTCTGGGACCGCACACGAACTCAGTACCCAGGCAATGTGCTCCTGCAGCCCACTGAGGACTAAAGGCAGGACCACTGAGCAGCCTGAACCTCTCCTGTGACTGTGATCCTCCTCTTTTGGTACCTCCAAATGAGTGTCCGAAATACACGTAGTGTTAAATCTTGCTCATGTTTTATGGACCAGATGGAAGTTTGCTTTATGTGAAGGCTCATTTATTTAAAGGGAACAAAATTGGCTTTTAGCATTACCCCTGGAAAGTAATTCTTAATATACTTACACAGTTAATAGGAAGACCACGTAAAGTATTAATTTACAAAAAACCCAGGGATGATTATTTATTAAAAATGAAGAAAGCTGAAAAGGAAGAAAGTTTGATATTTCAACCTATGTTTCAGTAAGAGAAAGTTATATGTACAATGCTAGAAAGCATCTAGCTGATATTTTCCTACTGTCACAAAATGAGCCAAACACTCACTTATCCTGCAAAATAAAGACCAAAGAATCATACTGAAAAGATTTTCTTGTATTTTGAAATTTAAATCCCAATCACAACTGATGTATTTGGTAAGTTAAACCTTACCAAATAACCTAATAACCTTACCAAATAACCTAATAACCTTACCAAATAACCTAAAGTACAGGAAAAAAACATAGAGAAAGGATGGAAGGAGGGGAGATACACTACTATGAAGTTTTTATTCGTTTAATAGTACTTACTGAGAAGATGATGCTTTGTACTGAGTAGCAGGTATGGTAGAAAACACTGAAATTTTCAAAGATATAAAATTGCTTACCCTGTCCGGGTTACCCAGTTTCATACCATTTTGGCAGTACATATCATCTAAATGCTAAAAACTTTTGTAATTATAGCCACCAAAATAGTCACAAGTTCAATATTAAAAGAGATCACACATAAATAAAACCCAAACAATAATCCTTTCCAGTAAAATTCTATCCCAAATTATAACATCTGTGCTAAAGGAAAAACAGATGGAAAGGCTTATTTAGTAGCTCAACAAGCTGCATTCCTAGTTAAATACACTTTATTCTCATCTGTTTCAAGGCTTATCCTTTACTATTTCCTATAAATAAAGAAATATTTGGAAAATGTGACAGAGCTGGGGTAACTTTTCTCCCCATTACTCTTAAAGACAATTCTGGCCAAGAAGCACTTTGTAAATTGGGGGATAACTTAACTTTTTCATATTTAGGATGGGGCAAACCTTGGTATAGAATCTAACCAAATCAATTCGTCCTTTAGGGCAGTTACGGTGAAACTTTCAAGAGCTTTCAGTGGTAAGAA
Organism: Hystrix cristata; assembly: GCA_004026905.1. Classification (NCBI taxonomy): domain Eukaryota; kingdom Metazoa; phylum Chordata; class Mammalia; order Rodentia; family Hystricidae; genus Hystrix; species Hystrix cristata. The sequence continues at coordinate 53,491 of PVJO010001047.1, forward strand.
ACAGCCTGCTGTGCCATGCACGTGCCGTAAATTCGCCACCAATGCTTTAGGTCTTAGCTTAAATGTGGTCTCCTTTCCACTGTACTCAGCATGTAATTTCTTATTAGTGTCCCTTCCTTCCTTTATGGTACATACCACACTCTGTAATCAAAGTGTTTTAGGTACAATACTTGTTTTTCTATAATCTATGCACTCACCTCCACTCCTCCAATATGCATTAAAATGTAAAGTCTGAAATAGCACAGACCTTGTCATTTTTATCAATGATATACTAAACTTTCATGGACAATCTCTATTTTTTAAACAATGTCTTGAAATAGGAGAGTGAAGTGAAACATGTTAACTCCCAATATCTAGGTTCTAATCCTACCTCTACTACTCACTAGCTATGGGATTTAACTCCTCTGACCCTTAGTTTCTCCATCTCTAAGTTAAGGCTAATATTACCTAACCCAGATTGGGAAGACAAAGTGAGGAAGTATGGTAACTATATAGAAAGCAAAAACTCACACATCGCTGATGGGAGTATCAAATGGTAAGCAATTTTAGGGAAAAAAACATTGGGTGTTATCAAGTTGAAACAATACAACCAGAATTACTGGGTTAAGGGTATGTATGTATATGCTTTAAAATATAAAATACTAGTATGAAGCAGATACTGGTATAAAAAATGTTCAAATCAACATTATTTAAATTCGAATCAGAAACAATGTAAAAAAAAACTGTGACTGCAGAATAAAGAAGGTATAGTATATTCATATAATGGAAGATAGATAACAACAAAATGAACAGCTTATAAATACAGCATAAATGCATGACATAAACTGTGAGTGAATAAAGATAACATATTGTTATCTTATTGGCATGCATCTATAAACTCAGCTATTCGGGAAGCTGAGGCAGGAAATCACCTGAGCCCATGAGTTCAAGGCCAGTATTGGCAACACAGCAAGACCCCCATATAAGGAAAAACAAAAAACCGAATTAAACATACTACATGCTTCCATTGATACAAAGTTTTATCGCAGGAAAAACTACGCTCCTAGTGTTGAGGAACCCATAAAGGTGACAAAATCTATTTTTAAAAAAATCAAGACTGAGATCTAAAAATGTGATTGCCATTAAGTCAGGGAAGTGACTATTTCATGAGTGAATTAGAAAAGGGTACACAAATTTCTAGGGTGACAGCAATGTTCTATTTCTTGGTCTGGGTGGTGATAACACAGGTTTCTACTTTGATACCTCAGGCTATACATTTATGCTTTATATTGCTTTTACATTCCACAATACAAAGATATGTAAAAGGGAGGAAATATGTTAAAGACTTAGCATACCGCCTGACATTAACAGATTAAGAGTTCAATAAACTTCAGTTATTACTATAAACAACTGATTATTTTCTGAAGCAAATGTTAAATATATAAAAAATAAATACTACAAAACATCAATCTAGAAACTTAGCTTCTTATAATTCAATATTGGCAGAATTTAAAATTACTTATATAAGAGTAAGACAAAAGTACTGACCTTTCACGTACGAATACGATATCACTTTCTGAATGGCATTGAGAAAGAACTAATCACACCATTAGAAAGTCACAGGGCAATGGTGGTGAACCTATGGCTTGTGTGCCACAGCGGGCTGTTTGCATCAATTGAAAGTTTTAAAAGTTCGCCATTACTGTCAAAGGGTTTAGTACAAAGAATTGTGACTTTAAAGAGCAGTATCACACTACTTGAAATATTTTGTAACTTTTCTTTCAGGGTACTGTTAACATGCAAGAATTTGTAGCTTTGCAAGCAGCTAAGTATACACAGAAAATGTTACAGTTCACCAAAAAAGTTATTTACATCCTAAAAAAAAAAAAACCTTTTGAACTAAATATTAGTAAGAATATCTAAATACCAAAATTTGTCATATTGTTTAATGGCATCTGCTTAAATACTAAAGTAAATCAAAGCGTTAAATTAATACCCTGAAACATAGCTGACTTTGCAACTAAAAAACAGGTGCATACATTTGCAAATTTAGATGCCACAGTGGTGAGTAGTCTAACAATTGTTTGACTATTTCTTTTTTATCAAGTACTAGCCAATTATATCATCCCAAAGCTACCAACATTTCCTATCCGTGCTGTCGGTGATTGGTGTATTCAGTGTAATGCTCCCCCATACAGACTACTCTTTCAAAACAAAGTATTGTTTTACAGGAATCCAATCTGTTCTGGCTAACAATGCTCTATTAATATCCAGTGGCATTAATGCAAAGCTCAAAACTCAAGTACCATGGATAAAAGTGGATGGTGTTACCATGTGACTTTACAATGAACCAAGTCAGAACTGCTGATTGCGGTCAAAGAATTCAGTCCTCTACCTTGAGCCCATCATGTTCTTTACTAACCATTAGAGACTGACTTACAGCCGAATACATTAAGAACAATTTATGTTTTGCCTCAAATTCCATACAATTTGCTAATGTCAAATTACAAGCTTGAAACATTGTAATTGAAATTACCAGAAAACTTATACCTTCCAGTATTGTTACTATAATTATGTCATCTACATTGCAACTTGTTTTATTCTCAAAATAAGAATCAAAAGTCCGAGAAGGCTACAGAGAAGTATGTGACCAGCAGCCTCAGAATGAGTAAACAACATGCATGGAAAACCACAAGATAAAAAGCGATAAACATGGAAAAGCATTTGATAACAAAAACTACATTTAGTAAATACCCGATAAATAGAAGGTACTTACTTGTTATTACATGTGCTTCTTACAGGAACAAATGGTATTTTTTTTAACTAACAATATTACCTTTCCCACTTTCAATAAAGGAATTGAGAGTCAGAGGTGGCAAATCCTTTTTCTGAAGGCCACACAACTGTCAAGTAGAATGACCAAGATTTAAATTTCCAACGTCAACTCAATTATATATACATAAAAAGGACCAAAACAAATGGAGAAAAAGCAAAGACAAGAGAGGAAATACAATAGATGCACCTACACTTGGTGAGACTGAGTTTGCTACTGGGTGCCTTCTCAATCTGTGTGTAGCGTACATGGCCTACAGTGAAAACTCACTGCCTTTACCAGAACGGAGTCCAGAGCCAGGAGTGGAACTGGAAATTAAGTGGGAATTTGTAGAAAAACTGCAAAGACAGCAAGAGTTGTGCCCCAAACCTCAGCTGGCCACCAACATGCACAAATGTAGGAAAGATCACCTCACCATGGGTCAGACTAAAACAGTAGCTGAAAGCCATAGAAATAGAACAGAGATATCAGATTGTATGGGGGGGTTACAGATTGAGCTCAGGTAACAATAGCCTTTCAAAAAAACAGGTAAATCCTCAGAAGAATTATTTTTTAAAAGGACAATTCAAGATCACTTCAATGTATTATTTACATTACCAGTTTCCACCCAAAAATTTATAAGACACTCAAATAAACTGGTAAATGTAACTTATACTGAGGAAAGAAAAAGCGGTCACTAAAAATTAACTTCAAATAGGTCCAGATGTTGGATTTAGGAGACAAAGATTTCAAAATAGCTCGAACATATATGCTATACATATGTAATACATATGTTCAAAAGTCAAATATAATTACCAATGACTAACAGAGAAGGCATGTCAACAGAAAAATGGAAGCTATGTTTTAAAAATTAGAAATTCCAAATTAGAAAACATTTTTAAAGAAAACCATAATATCTGAAATGAAAAAAATTCACTACAAGGATTTAACAGTAGAACGGACACAGCAGAAGATGGAAGTAGTGAAAAGCATTAACATACAGGTGGAAGCAACCTAAACCCAAAAAGGATACACACACACACACACACACACACACACACACACGCATGCAAAAGCACCCCTTGACACAAATTGCTGAAAGCCAAAGGTAATGATAAAATCTCGAAACAGAAATAAATGGCATGTCCTCTACAGTTAGCTGGCTTTTTACCAAAAACAATGAAGACCACAAGACACTGGAACTCAAAGGAGTGAAAGAAGAAAACCCTATTAACTAAGTTTCTGTTGAGTAAAACTATCCTTCAAACCTAAGGTGAAATAAAGACATGTCGAGATAAACAGAAACAGTGAGAATTTGTTGGCAGCTGACCTCCATTACAAGTACTGAAGATAGAGAAGCAAGATCAGACGGAACCACAGATCTCTAAGAAATGAAAAACAGTGGAAAAAATATATATATACTTTATATCATGTAAACACACTTTTTTCTTTGCTCTTTGCTTTTTTTTAAAGCCAGAATACTGGAAGCAAAAAACACAACAATGTCTTATAGGGTTTACCAATTATACAACTGACAACAAGGACACTTAAGAAAGATAAAGTATTCTCTTTTAGGATTTCCATATTTTTAGCTGAAGAAATTCAATCCTCTCAGAGCAAGCATTTAAAGAAAAATAATAATGCGACGAGGTAACAAGAAAGTCAACAGAAGAACTAAAATGGTAGTGCTAAAAAAATGTCTGATCAACACAAATGATGATGAGAAAGGAGAATTAAGAGAAATCAAAAACAGAAAACAGAAAATAAGACGGCAGGCTTATGTACAACTGAATCACTGTGAAATGTGAATGAATTATACTGTGTATAAAGAGAAAAAGGGCAAATTATGGTACATGTACTTAAGAGAATTATACAAGTATTCACTCAAACAGACTTGTGTGACATAGGAAATTCTGATTACTTATTTACTAATAATTAGCTCCTTAATGCTAGGTGGGAAAGGCAAGATATAAAATTGTAGTTGTAAAATACACACAAAGAGCTATGGATGTAACTCAGTGGTAAAGCACCAGCATGCACAAGGCCCTGGGTTCTAGCGCCAGCATCACAAAAACAGATACTTCAAAAATGCAGAAATGATCTTAGGAGTTTGAGGTCTCTAGAAGTTACTTCCTCTATTTTCTAAACCTACTGTATTACTTTCTCTTCATAATAAGAGTAATAAACATTTTAAACAAGCGAAGTACAATAAAGCCCTCAAGAATAAATTTTAAAGTGTTAGTTTTAAAAAGGGTTACTCCTCAGCCTCTTAAAATTTGATATTCTAGGATGACTTGAGACTGAAATTTTCTAAAATGAATACAGTTCACTGATCCTTCTGTAATTTTTTAGATGAAGAAGTTTTGATGGTAAAAATTCAGGTACTGTCCTTGCATCTGCCCTAAAGGGTTACATATGGTATTTTCTGAGAATTCTGCTTCTGCTTTTTATGATTTTACCCTCTCTCTCTGCAAGATGTTCTTTCTTTCTGGATCCACCTATGCCAGCATTCATTTTTCCCTCCTAGCCCACCGTTGTTCTGGAAACTAGAGAGTTGCATTCTTAATAATTATGTATAAAGTACTGTATAACTACACAGTCTCCAAGTGTAGGTGTAGTAAAGCCATTTGATATGAAAAACATGTTTTTATTACTAGATTTCAGTTTTTTTTCTGATCAGCCATATGCCAAATAACTGGGAAGTATGTGAGAGTATTTTCTTCAAGCCTAAAAGCCAAACATTTTATTTATCAAAAAAAACTTTATACTAAGTTACTATTGAGCCTATTCCTTACTATTTTTGGCAGAAAACATTTCCCCTTTAAATCTTGCAATCTTTGCAAATGCTTTATGTATACAATTTTTTGACATTTTTATTTTAAACTAAAATTGTGAGATTCAAGCTGGTGATTTAAAATAAAAATGAAGAGCAAATTCACATTTTAATTTCCAAAGAAAAATTCTTCCTAAAAAAATTGAGTTATCATAAAGTTTAATTTCTAAAATAAAATCTGTTTATGCCTGAAACCATTCATTTCTACAAAAGAGAAGTATATCCAGGCCCAATTATTCCAAAGGACTTCATTAGGATTCAAATGAATCAGTTATTACCTGTATGTGTGACGTTATACAGGACTTTTTTTATACAGGACTTTAATAGGCCACTTAATGAGCAACAAACATGTTTTTTCTTAATAGCTCATCTTTCCTAATACTATCCATTATTAGCTACTTACTGGCCTATGACTTCAGCAAGTTGCTACTGATTTGTGAGTCTACCAATCTGTAACCTATGTGGTTTGCAAGACAATGAAGGGCTTCTGACCATGGCAAGTACTTAATAATCAGTAACTTACCCCAGTATACATTTATCTAAGTATTACAGTCAGATTCTGGTAGTTACTACTTATTTGCCATAGTACCTGAAAGTTGATATTCAGCACAAAGAAAACAGCTATAAAACAGCACAAAGAAACTTTGATTGTCATAGGGACAATCAAAGTTTAGTAAGACTCTCAATATGGTCTAGGCCACCAGTTCTTAAATCTGGCTAAGAGTTACCAGAAAAGCTTCTAAATATCCCAAAGACGTTGTTTAGAAATGTTGAAATCACTGGTCCTGATGAAAAGGATAGGGAGACAGAGACTGGTTTCAAAAAGATCCCACCCCACCATGCCTTAGCTAGTGTATGTGTTTTTAAGCAAACCACAATCTTGTAAAAGGAGATCGCTACTCAAAGATCTTTTTGAAATCCATATACTCCAATGATATAAAGACAAAAATGCAGATATCTAAGAGTGTTTTGGAAACTGAAAATAGATTATAAGATACAGATCTTTCCAATTAAATACAAAAATCTGTTCTTAGAAAGAGATGAATTCCATTGATTTGAACATTTCATTGAAAACATAATATGTTCTACACAGCTTTATTTGAGGAAGGAGTCTAAGCAAAAATAAAATTTAACCACTTATTATTTTTAAACTAGTGGTGACAATGTGAAAGAATTAATGGACAAATTTAATTTAGGTAACACTTCTGTTGACAGCACAATCTAATAACTTGTGGTGATGGAAATGTTCTGTTTTCACTGTCCAACATGGCAGTCACTAGCCACATGTGGATACTAAGCACCTAAAAAGTGAGTCAAGCTGCATCTGGTGGCCCCTTCTGGGAGGCTGGGCCCAGAAGTTTGAGCCCAGTATGGCAATTTAGCAACTCAGCAGGACCCTGTCTCAATTTGAATTTAAATTTAATAGGCACACAAGACTAGTACATTCATCTGCAACAAACATTTCAGATACATCAAATAAAAAGAACTGTTTAAATCTATTCACCTGGGAATGAAACTCAGGTGTATGTGCTGGGCAAGCACACTACCACTAAGCTACACCCCGAGTGCCCTTTTTAAAATGTGGCTACTGAAGTGTTAAGCTATATATGTGGTTCATGTTACACTCTTGTTGTCCACCCCCACTCTTGCACTTTGTGGAACCAACCCACTGGTTCCCACGCCTATGTACTCTGAAAAACTACCGGTATTCATGGATCTACATGGTGAAGAACAAAAGTACATTTTTATTCCACAAAAACCTTTGTTAATAGAATTTAAGAAAATTCTAAGCCAGCAGGTAATGGTGGCACTTGCCTGTAATCCCAGCACTAAGGAGGCAGAGGCAGGATGATTGCTGGGAGTTTAGTAGGCTACACACTAAGTCCAAGGACAGCATGAACTACGCAGTGAGACCCTGTCTCAAAAAAAAAATCAAAAAGAAATTTTTTTTCTAGTAGCTGCAATCTTTTAAATGTTTTTCCACTGTAGGACTAATTTGTGGACTACAAACCAATTGAGCTCATATCCCAAACCTGTTATTCAAGTCTTCCCCGTCTCCATAAATGTCATCTCCATTCCTAGCAAGGGAAAAACCATTACTCCTTCCACACATTCATTGTTCAAAACATTAAGTCCCCAGAATCCTAACTTTGAAACAATCTGACTAACCACAGCAACTTAGTAAAAATCATCCTTCATTTAAGTGAACCTCCTTCTAACTGGTGTCGTGGCTTCCACCCTTGCCCCCTTACAGTATATTCTGCAAGTGGAAACCACCTGTTTAAGTCATACATCGGATGACATCAAGCCTAGGTCGAAGCCCCTCCAATTTCTCTGTGGGATCACCCAAAGTAAAGCCCTAATTCTGTACGATGATCTACAAAAGGCTCTACATGCCTGGAGTCTCACTACACTCTGACCGCCTCTCCTATCACATTTTGTCACTTCAGTCTTGATTCCCTCTGTCTCTCACACCAAGCATATTCCCATCTCGGAGTCTTGGTGTCTGCTGTTTCTCAGCCTCTGGTGCAACATTCATCCTGATATATGAATGGGGTGAGCACGCCTCACTTCCTTCTAGAGTCAGCTGCCATATCAGAGCTACTCTACGACACCACAGCCATGTCTGTCCAGTCATCTTTTCCTCAACCTCTTTCTTCACAGTACTATATATGACCTATTGTCCCCAACAACTAGAAAGCCCTTGACTTTGTTTTGTTGACTCCTATCGCTCCACAATTAGAACAGTGCTGTTGTTCAGAAAGAATTTGTTGATAACTGTAATTCACATTCATCTCATTTTAGTATGGAACCAACTTGATTAATACTACAGACTTCCCAAACATGTACATGAAACATACTATTTAAGAAATCATTGAAATCAAAGACACTCAACACATATGAAACATGAAACTCATTTTGGTCCTTCAAGTTCCTCTCTCACAGGACTGTGAGGTGACTATGAACATAAAAGCACACAGAAAAGTCATCAACTATGATTAGCAGTTTTCAAATCTATTTGTCACATTTTACACCCTGAAATTTATCTTAGTCAGTTGTACTATACTTGAAGAATGCACTTCATGTAAGCTAGACTTCAGTGGCCTCCTAGCATGGATTCAGCGTGATGCAGTGACTGGCAAAATTGTGAAACAGAACAAATTTAACTTTGCCACATGAAAATATTTCTTCTCAGACTCCCACCTTTACTCATTTCTGGAAACTACTACCAGACACCTCCACATGTGTGACCCATTCTTGTTTCTCTAAAGTGACCTTCCAGGACTTGAGCTATATTTTGAAGTGCTCGGTAAGGTGTGGAATTTCTTATCCAGGAGTCAATACCACCCACTCAAAGCACGACTCAGTGTTAGAGAAGATACCATAACTGTTCAGTGTTTCATTTAATGTTCTTTCTAAGTGACAGGATCTTCCCACCCTGATAACATTCACTAAACACATCTTTAGTAAGTGCCTATTCTCAGCATGAAAGTAAATGATTTAAAAAATAAATCCCCAGTGTCAGCTTTAAAGTTTCTGCCTTCTTCAAAACTCTTTCTCCCAGCTTCCTTGACTCTCCAGGCTATTTCTCACCAATCTGGCAGCTCAATCTCTAACACCCCTTTAGTTGTTCTGTTGCTTCAATCCCAGACCCTGTGCACTGTTCTTTTACCTACCCACTCTCCCTAAGTAATTTCACCCATAACTCTATAAACTACCATCTACATATATGTATGTATGCGTGTATTTTATATATACATATATATACACATATATAATTTGCCCTCCTCCTCATTCCAACTTTCCAGTGACTCTTTATAGACTACTCAAACAAAATTCTTTCTCACCACCAACTAAATCTATTCCTCCTTCCATTTCTCTCACATTGGGCAACGGTACTATGATATATTAGGTTACTCAAGTCCAAAACCTAGGACTCAGCTTCTCTCACTCCCACATCCAATTTAAGACATCCAATCCATTCTGCCACCAATCCTTATTATCTCTAACCCATACCACTACAATAATTTCTTCAGTCTTCCTGCTTCCAGTCTTGTTCCTGCCAATCTATTCTCCGTCAAACAACCAGATTTTACGAAAGTGATCATGTTCCCTTACACACAGGCCTTCAACAGCTGTTCACTACATTTATAATAAAAAAACTGGCCTCTTTCTTTTGGATATACTGTTTTTCATCTCACTATGCTATCTATCTATCTATCTATCTGTCGAGAGAGAGAGAGAGAGAGAGAGAGAGAGAGCGAGAGAGAGAGAGAGAGAGAGGGAGAGTGTTTCTTTGGCCTAAAATGTCATTTTACTCTGTCAATTTAACCTTCAGATCTGAACATCAATGTAACACTCTTTTCCAAAACCCAATTATAATTAGGTCCTATATCCTCTCTAGAAGACTTTTATAAAGAATATATATACTTATGTTATCTGCCCAACTACTTAGTTAATGTCTGTCTAGGAAGAGGTAGTACCTGTTTTGCTAATCACTGCCATGTTGGGTCTTGTATCTAGATGTCCACTCAAAGGCTCATGCACCCATAGGTGGGAGTTGAAAAGGTGGCTGCATTAGGGTGAGTGAATGTGGATTAAAGGAATGATATTGGGATTAAGGATGTGGGTAATGGAAGCCTCACCCTGAGTACGGGCAGAACCAATTAACAGGCTTGTAGCCTTGATGGCATATAAAGGGACAAAAAGAAGGCTGGCTGGCTGCTGCTGCTTGCTTTCTTCTGCCTGCCACACCATGGACTATTTCCACTCTGAGATGTCCCTCTGCCATGCCACCTTGCCATGAAGTCAGCCGACTAAGGACTGAAACTTCTATGAACTGTGAGCTGAAATAAACCTTTCCTCACTTAACTTTGGGTGTCAGGTATGTTGTCTCAGCAATGAGAAAAGTAAGACACTGCATCATCATCACCCCACAGTGCCATGACCATGTGGCCAACACGTAAGACACCTCTTCAATAAGTATTTGATAAGTGGAGAACTCCTGAGTCCTGGTCCTAGAATGGCTGCATAATACAGCAGGATACAACAAGGATATTTAAGCAAAATACTAGGATATTTAGGCTCAACATTTAGGCAAAATACTTCTAAAAGGTCACAGTGCTGAGCAATGGAAGAAATTAAAGTGAAAGAAAGCCAATATAGTTCTTTTACCTAACAAATTCCTAGAGCACTTATCTTTCACTTCTTTTGTTCTTTCAGTTTCTAGCACAGAATTAGACTCACAGTGGATACCAAAGCACTTAGTGACCAAATAAAGTACGTGACAAATGATAAGATTAAATGTTAACAAGTTCTAAGTATAATTACCATAAATGATATCATAAGTATCACAATTCACCAAAAGCTACAAACAGTAGAGATTTTAGGGAGGAAGCAGATGTCAGCGTAAACAGGGTGAAGAACTACTTTTGGAGATCCAGCCAACTCATGTTATACCTCTCTTGGCCAGCCCTCCTTCAAGAGATGTATAGTCACACTTGTCCTACTTAACATCACATGTATTTCTTCAACCCATCTAAGCAAAATTATCTTCACTATGTGGTTATTAGTTAACCCAATCAAGTTTTCCAGTGGCCAGAAAGAATGAGAGCAGAGACTGAGGGCGTCTCTGTAGTAGATAACTTGGTTAGTATGCATGATAAAAATTCATCACACTACCTGTTGCATAAACAAACTCTGAATATTTTAAATACTGTGTTTATCTAAAATTATAGGAATTAAGAGACTCTAGATTTTAAATCCTAGCATTTAACGTTTGTAATTTTTGAACGGGGCCAGTAGAGGAGCAAAACAATAACTACGCTAGCCATTGTTTTCCAGGTGCTGAACATGGTCTTTTACTTATAATGCACTTTTCCCTATGCTTCACAATTAACCCCTACAGCTGTAAAATCTAAGGTTCAGGGATTGGGTGACTAGCTTCAATCACCTACCTAACAATACACATGTTGTTTTTTAGGGGCTCTCAATTGAACAAAAGTGCCAAAAGAACACAAATGCAAACACACATAAAGTAAATCCTTAAAGTGTTTTGTTACAGACAGAATTTAAAATAACGAAAACTTCACTAGGTATCATGTAAATCTGAGGCAAATATTCTTCAATTTAAAGTGTTTCTAAAATTTACAGGTGAATACAAATTGCTTTACTGCTAAACTACACAGATTTGGTGAAATACATCTGAAATATGTTTTTATAATATATTTAACAGTGAAAATGCTCAAAGAAAAGGAAATTACTAACTCTGTATCTACTTTAGTCCAGAAAGACTTGGAGTTTCAAAAGACAGGAGGAAAAAAACTAGATTTGAAAGAACCTACAGAAGAATGAATAAAAGAACTGTTTTATAAATTGTTTTGCTTCTGATATGACAAAATACCACAACGGAACAGGAGTAGTATTATCTAAAGCTAAATGATGTCAGGCTTTTAAACAATCAATAAGTTGTAAGGGTTGGGACCTATGCAATTATCTCAAACTGTGAGCATTACTTTATCAAAACTGGGACAAGTATGGTCTTGTATGAAATGACAATGTAAGATTAATCATATCCAAAAAAAATCATATAACCACTTCAAACTACATTCATAAAATTCCATCAGTGTAGTCATTACACACCGGTAAAGGCAGAATTCAAGTTTTCTCAACTCAAAAAAGTTAAATATTAATGGAGTATCAAAAGCATCAATTTTATTCAAAAATGATTCTGAACCTTGAAGAAGTCAGTCTTATGTGGCTACTAAAAAACAGAATTACTTAAGTCAGTAAGAGTATATAGAGATGGTTTTCTGTTCACAAACTGTAACAGCTTGTGCAAGGACCCCCGAAGGTCTTTCTGGACTCCCTCCACAGAAAAACCAATTTTCCTGCTTGACATAGCCCCCTCTCAAAAGACCTACATTATGAAAAGTGGATTTATGCGGTTATCAGGAACAGCATGACCTTAAAATTTAAAATTTCTACAATCCTCTGCATATTCAAGATTGCAAAAAGTTGAGCTTTAATAATTCATAGACTACAAACACACCCTATTAAGATTTTCCTTCATGGGATCCCTAAGGGGTGTACATAAGCCATACAGTACAATCTAAAAAGGACACAGATGGTAAACACTCTTCACCGTCTCCCCAGAGAGGTCCTCACCTAAACCTCCAGCACAATCCCTTCTCTGGGGCCACAAACAAAACGGTAACTCAGAGAGGTAATTGTCATGCTTGGGTGAGAAAGGCAGTGTAGACGATATATAACTAGATGAAGACTGCTGTTAAACGCAGGTTCTCCAGTATCACGTAACCAGCCTAACCCGCTGCAAACTTTTAAGAGATTAAGTTACATTCCACTGCAATTCCACCCTTGACAGCTGAATCCAGAGATGCCAGCGAGTCGTGCGCGTGCACTCCCGCCACCGCAGCCCGGAGAGTCTCCGGCCACATCCTGCGGTCAGCGCGCACCAGGGGATGAACAAGGCGGGGCGGGGTGGGGGGCGCTGGGAGACCTCACCTTTTCCAGCTCGTCATGGAGCTCGGCCAGACTGGGCCGGAGCAGCTTTTCGCCCAGCTGCGCGGCTGTGTGCCGGTAGTGGTCGATCCTGGGCACGGCGTCCATGGTGTTGTGGCCGAAGGTTCGCAGGTAGTAGGTGTTGGTGTGGGTGTCATAGTAGTAGTGCTGGTGGTGCCCGCTGCCGCCGCCGCCGCCGCCCGAGTGCAGGCTGCTGCCCTCGCTCAGCACAGTGTCCCCGCCGTTCTGGAAGCTCACGTTGGGCCCGTCGCCTCCGACCCCCGCCGCATCAGACAGGCTGTCGTCCGCCGACGAAGAGGCAGCCGGGTCCACGAAGTTCACGCGGAAGCGGCCCTTGGCTTCCTCGCTGGCCTTGGCCGACCCGCTCTCGCCCGTGGCTCTCCCGTCCGCGGGGGTCTCCTTAGCCGCCGCCTCCGCCACGACTCGCCCCGCGTTCTCGGAAACTAGGTCCACCTGGAAGCGGCTCTGGCTCGGGGTGGGCCCCAGGGGTCTGCCCAGTCCGTCCCCAGCCGCCGCGGCGCCCTCCCCGCCGCCGCCCCTGCCGGCAGCCGCAACAGCATCCTCCGGCCCCGAGGGCACCGCAGCGCCGGGCAGGTCCACCGCGGCCAGTCTCTGGCCGCCGGAGGAGGGCGCCGTAGGCCCCGGCTCCATCGCCGCTCGCGATCCGGACCTGCGGAGTCTACCGACCTCGCGGGCCGCCGAGGGTGGCCGCGGCTGCAAAGCCAGGTGAGGGAGTCGCTGTTCCGCTGCTCGTCCGCCCGCTCACCCCGCCGGCCGGCGCGAGAGCCACCCGCTGCCCAGAGCGGCGCGAGTGCTGCGGCGCGGCCGGCCGGCTGTTTAAAGGCTCGGCGGGGCTGCGGCGGAGCTCGTGCCGCAGCACGCGGGAGGCGGGGCCACCGGGCCCTCCGCCCCTCAACCCGCCCACCGCGGGCCGCAGCGCCGCGCGTCGACTCTACCTTCGCGTCGCGGACCCGCCCGAGAGCCGCCCGCGGGCCCGAAGCCGGCCCGCCCGCGCTGGAGCCGCCGCCTTATGGAAGACCTCCGCGCCGCGGGCTCCGTTTCCGTCGCCTCCCGCCGCCGCCCGCTGCCGCCGCACTCTGCGGCGACGAGGAGCGAGCCCCGCGCCGGCCTCCCCCTTTCCGGCCTCGGCGCGGCAGCCTCGGGCGCGTCCCGGTGCACGCTGATTGCGGATGCTCCAGCAGAGGTGCCTGCACCGCGGCGGCTCGGGGGATTCTTCTCGCTTTTTTTTTTTTAAATTCTGAACTCGCAGTAGTTGGGTTGGGTCGGGAGATCTCGCGAGATGCCGCAGGGCGACTGCGCGGCTTCGCCTCGGGCGCGTGGTACCCGGTCCGCGGTTCCTGCGGGAGATGCTGGGGGCTTTCCCGTGGGCCCGCGGGCGTTTCCGGAGGCGCGGGCGGGGTGCGCCGCGGTCCCGGCCTGCCCTTCGCCTCCGCGCGCGCTCGCGGCTGGGCCGAGGGGAGGAGGACTGCGCTCCGCGCCTCCAGGCAGGACTGGGTTCGCCGGACCGGAGGCGAACCCCAGTCCTGCTTCGGTGGGCGTGTCCACCCTCTGTGGAACCTTTTTTAAAAGCCGATGTCTGAAGGTGAGAAGGGATCGGAGTTGTGATGTTGTTCGAAGACGACTTTTACCTTAATTCCCTGAGCACAGTGACCCGAGGAGCTTCCCGGTAAGTGCTGTGCCGGGAAGTTTCTGCGTGGTTTGTGTTAGAATTCCTCGGCCTTAAACAAAAAGGTGCTCTTCGGCTCTTCAGGCCTCTTTTTTCTAATGTAAAATGTAAGGAAATGTAATTGTTTTCCAACTTTTATTGGCCCCAGAATTCACTTTTACATTCTAACCAAAGCCTTAAGTAAGAACAGTTTTTGACAGTAAGTGACTTCCTCTCATTACTTATTTATGCTTTTATTATATGTAGTTAAAATTTTTATTCATGGAGATTAACGTTGTTTTTTATTGAATACTTGAAGCATGATCAGAGTTTGCAAAATTGAAAATTCTGTGAATAGAAACAGCAACCAGGGAAGTTTTTTTTTAAAAAAAAAAGTTGTCATAGCCCTGATCTTATTTGACCTTGTCAACTCTTTTTTATTAAAGATGGAGCTAGAAAGGAACAGCGCTTGGCTTAGGAAGTCAGACTTTCTAAAGCCCCTTTTCAGCTATTTAATATTAGTAGAAAATCAGAACAAGCTGTAAGAATCAAGTGGTCTTTAATGCAGGGCAGTTTTCTACTAGGGAATTGTCACCTTAGTAGTTGGTCTGTGTGGTACTTTTCCACTCCGAAGATAATTCGTGGCTGTTGGAATTGAAGATTAACTGAACTAATGTTTGAGCACCTACTGTGAGCTACTCACGAGAATATAGCCATCAGCAAAATGGGCAATACTTTCTCTCAAGGAAATCATTCCAGGGAGAAAATAGATAAAATAAATAGGTAAAGATAGCTAATATGCCAGTAGAAAGTGCTAATGAAAATGGAATGGCATGTGTGTGGAATGGTAAACTTTTACATAGGATGGCTGCGTTGGGAACATGATGGTAAAGAAGTGAATGATGCAAGATATTTGGGAAAAGAGTGTTTCACACAGAGAAAGAGCAAAGTTCAGAGGATGGGAGCATGCCTGACATATTCGTGGAATTGCATGTAGGTCAGTTTGGCTGGAGCTGCTGAAGAGATGGGATGCTCAAAGGCAATTAGATCAGAAAGTTTGGGAATGTGGGACATGATACACCATAATGTGTGTGACCTCATTGACCACTGGACCTGAGTACTTTGGCTTTTACTCTCCTCTAAGTAGAATTATTCGCCAGCCCAAGCTATTATTAAAAATTGTTGTAGGCTAGGTGGCTAAAACAGTAGAAATTTATTTTCTCATAGTTGTGAGGGCTGAACAGTCCAAGATCAGGGCGCCAGCATCATCTGGTTCAGGTGAGGACTTTGTGGCTTGCTGACAGCCATCTTCTCAATGATTCCTTGCATATTAGAGTGAACTCTGGCTCTTCTTTCTTTTCTCATGAAGTCACCACTTCTATTGGATCAGGGCTTAATCCATATGATCTCATTTAACCTTAAGGTCACGTTCTTAAAAGTTATCTCCAGGATAGTCATGGAGGGTTGTAGAACATCAGCATATGATTGTTGGAGAGACACAGTTTAGTTCATAAGAGATGGCAAGTAGTTGGGTTTCAGGAGAGGAATGATGTGATCTGACATATAAGGTTGTATGCCACATAATATTTCAGGAAGGTGGTCCCATAAAATCTTAATAAAGTTGAAAGAATCCTATCCCCTAGTACTTCACTGTACTTTTTCTGTTTGGATACACAGAAACAGTTCTTTTAGACTTCTCAGTGGCATTCAATATAGCACCAGGCTGCACAAGTTTGTGGCCTAGGGGCAAAAGACAATGCTGTGTAGACTAGGTGTGTGGTAGGCTCTACCATCTAGGTTTGTATAGGGACACTGTACATTACTCCCATTACAAAATTGCCTAGCTATACATTTTGCATATCCCTGTTGATAAACAATACATGATTGTATTTAAAGGATGAATTTAACTGCATGTTGTATACATGCAAGATAGTAAGTGGTGGAGGCAAAGAAAGAAACATGATAAAAGGTATTGCAGCAGTCCAGAAAATGGTGGTTTTGCTTTGGCCACAGTGGGTTAACAGTGAAAAGGAGGAAGAGGTAAGTGGTTAAGTTCTGGGGAGGCTGAGATTATGAAAGAAAGCATCCAAGTGTATGGCTTTACGAATTGAACAAATGGTAGTACTGTTTTCTGAAATGGAGAAGAAGGTGAAAAGAGTATGTTTGAGCAGGAAGAACAGTAATAGGAACTCAGAAGTTCTGAGATGTCTTTTGAAGGAAACACAAATATGTAGTAAGCAGTTACTGATATATTACAAACTGAGAAGTTCTAAGAGAGGAATATGATGGAATGAGGATACAAAATAGAGGCCAGACTTAGGAAAGAAGTAACTTTTCGATAGAGACTCTGAAGGGCACTTAGGACTAAAATGTAATTTGCAAGGGGTTTCAAACAAGGAAAATACCATGGACAAAAGCCCTCATGGAGTGAACAAGGCATATCTAAGGAGCTTAAAGTCAATTTGGTTAAGCTATAGGATTAAGGAGCAAGGGTATTAAAAGGTCAGTCTGTATTTTTAAAGCCATATTCCATTAATAACTTTCCAGGAGGACAAACTTGAATATGATCACATTCACATTTATTAAATTCTCTAGTTATCTTGTGGACAGAGTGATGGAGAGGGAACAGTAAGCAAGGGAAAGCAGGACAGTTTCACTGATCTAGTCATGTTATGTTAGTGATAGTGGTATGAGCTATGATTGAAAACATACAAAGAATGCTTATTTTTTAAAAAAAATTCATTATAGTAAAAGATACATTGTCATTAATTCCCCTCAAAGTAGTCTCCCTTACTTCAAACACACTTAGCCATTTTTCTTACCACTTTCTGAAGCAGTTCTGAAGTCCTCTTTCATGAATGTTTTTAGTTGCCCTAGTGTGGCTGCCTTGATGTTCTGAATTGATTAAAAACCTTTACCTTTCATGGTTATTTTGACTTTGGGGAAGTGCTATAGGTTACACAGTGCCAGATCTGGTGGATGAGGAGACACTAATATTTTCAGGAGCCTGCCTTTCATTTGATGGCGCTTAGCAGCAGGATTCATTATGTTTTTGATCACACCTCATAAATACACTCATGAATAAGAACTTCCAGAACTGCTTTGGAAAGTGGTAAGAAAAATACAGTAAGTGTGTTTGAACAAGGGGAAGTATTTTGAGGGGAATTAGTATCAGTGTGTCTTTTACTGTAATGATTTTTAGAAATTTTAATGGTCACTGTATGTTTTGATCACCCTGTATAGCTAACATTTCCAGAGAATTTATATCCTAGATACTGGACTAAATTTTCATAATCTTAATTCTTACAACACTATGAAGAAAATCAAAGAATTACCCCATTTTACAGATGAAAAACTTGATTCAGTGTAAAAGTCATTCTAACATGTAATGATTAAAGTTCTATAAAGGTCATTAGAAAGGAGTGGCACAAGCGATGAAAACTAGATGAAGGCATTGGGAAGTAGGATCAACCGTATTAAATTGGGCCAAGCAGCTGAGAAAGATGAGCATTGAATATGGATTGAATTTATCAACATATAACAGCTAACAAAATGGTAGAGTAGTGGGGAAAGTGGATATAAAAGTTCTGGGAAAATTAATCAAAATCTCCATGTGAGATTTGTGGAAACACTGTTATGAGTTCTTCCTCAGTTAAATGCTAACAGTCACTTGGCTGTTAGATTTACCAGGTGGCAATTTAGAGACCAACTGTGAAAAGAACAGACTCGTTGTCAGGTTCAGGGTACAAGACCCCACTTATTTTGCCCATTTTTCCCTTTGCCAAAAGGCCAGCCTTTGAAAAAAAAAAATACTGATGAACTTGGTACTGTGGGTTGATTGTACTCAGAGTTTAGGACTAGGCAGGATTTAGGTTGTTATCCCAAACCCCTTGTTTCAGAAATGGTAAAATATCAGAAAGTTGTAGCTGAGCTACAACTCAACCTACAGTATAAAAAAAAAAGTAAAGTACAAATGCACACAGAACCTTTAAAATTAGCAATTTTTGTTTTTGTTTTGGATTTGTTTTTGCTGTCATTTTAAACAAAGTTTTAGTCACACATGCTTTGCTGATATTCTACCTTGTCGTGGTTTTACATTTTTACTAGCTGGCATTCAACACACAGATTAAATCAGTGGTATTTCCCTTGAGAAGTAAAGTGATTATCCTATCATGGAAAATAGAAAAAAGTTACCCTAGACTGTAAATGTCATAATTTTGTTTTCTTACCTAAGTGGCAATCACATGCTTTTTTAATTAAAGATATTACAAAGATTTTAAAGTCATGGTATTAAACATGAATCAAAACCTTACTGTGCTTTTTTTCTATAAGTATTTAAATTATGTTTGTAAATTATGCCTTTAAAAAAGATAGCCCTTTTTTTCTAATTCAATTTTTTCTTGTTTTCCTTACCAAATTGTAAGTTGGTTCATGACAAATGCGTTTAAAATGAACATAGTCTTTCTTTTCTCATTCTCAACTTCCACCTACACGTGTATTTGTCATAAAACTAGTCAAGGCAACCTCTTCCAACTTAAATTCTCTTTTTGGAAAGTTATTTTCCTTCTATAATGGTTTATTTTTGTACTTTACAGACTGAACATTTACAGACTTTAAAGTTCAAAGTTGTTGTCAAATATTAATATTTGAAATACTTTTACATAGTAACTTAGTGGGCTGCAGCATCAGACTGCCCAGACTTGAATCTCAGCAAAATTACTTATTAGTTAATGTGACTTTGGGCTAGTGTGAGTTCTGTGCCTCAGTGTCCTCATCTATAAAATGAAGGATAAAAACGGTAGCTGCTTTGTAGAGTTACAAGAACCCCATGAATTGTCCATAAGGTTCTTAGACTAGTGCCAGACATATGGTGAGACCTACTATTTGTATACATTAAATGAGTATTTAAACCTTTTAATATTCAAGAAAGAGTGTTAACCTATTAAATTGTATCTTTTGTGTGTGTGTCTTGGTTTTTATTTTTTTCTTTTTGCTTTAAGAGATATTTAAGTGATTTTTTTTTGAGTAGCATGTAAACAGTTTTTTTTCTGTTGCATATTTTTTAAACAAATGTTTAAAAAACAAATAAATGTTACTGCCATTTATTTGAGGGACAGAACACCATCCTAGACCAAAAGTGATTCTTATTTATCTTATTAAATCCATTTTTTCCTTCCACTGGGCCCTTTTGTCTTAGTTGTTTTCTTCATTGCTGCAACAAAATATCCAACATCTGCACTTTAAAGGAGGAGAGGCTTATTTTGGCTGTTTGTAGAGGTTTCAGTCCATAGTCACCTGGTTTCAGGGCAGGACAACATGACACAGGGTCCTGGCAGAGAAAGAAGTGTTGCACACAACAAGGTGAACAGGAGACAGAGTGAAAGTCAAGGGAGGAGCCAGGAAGGGAAATATAACCACTTGAGTGATGCCCGTAGCGACCCACCTTTTCTACCCCAGCCCTGCCTCCTAACAGCAAGTCAGCTATAATGCCCATAATCCAGTCACTATCCAAAAGTCCCACCTATCATCGCATTTTGGCAGGCATTTAGATATAAACCATAACATTCCACCCGGACCCCAAAAAGACTCATGCACATCTTTTTACACAAATTGCATTTAATCCATCTCTTAAGAGTTGCTAAAGTTTCAACAGTTTCAGCAGTGCCGAAAAGTCCAAATCTAAAGTCTCCTCTGAGACTTAAGGCAAACTCTT
The DNA here is from genome assembly GCA_004026905.1 of Hystrix cristata. Classification (NCBI taxonomy): domain Eukaryota; kingdom Metazoa; phylum Chordata; class Mammalia; order Rodentia; family Hystricidae; genus Hystrix; species Hystrix cristata. The sequence continues at coordinate 74,036 of PVJO010001047.1, forward strand.
AGATGCGAAGCCCAGTAAATATCAAAAAAGAAGTTAAATACTGCTGACATACATATAAACCAGTGGAAGTAAAGCAAGACCAAAACTCAGCAAGGCAAGCATTAAATCCTGTAGTTTCTTGCCAGCACCCAAGGCAACCTGTGATGAGATGTGAATTCTAAAGGGCTTGGATAGCCTTGCCCCTACAGCATCACTGATGGTTGTAGCTCTCATAGCTTCTCTCTTGGGCTGGCTTTGCTCATTCCTTGCAGGTTTCCTGAGACATTCCATGTTTCTGGCTTCAACTTTCTGGGGTCTCCACTGAACTTCTGGCTTTGCTTTCATAGCTTCATACATTGCCCTCTGACCCACTGCCTGGATTCACAGGTCATCTTCTGAAACTTCCATGACTCCATAACTCTTGCATTCTGTGTGCCTGTAAAACAAACACTGAATGGATGATGTTGAGGTCTGCTGCCAGCTTGAGTAGTAGCCAGGCTCCCTTGTATCATGGCTGCAGCAGTCTCTGAGTGCCTGAACGGCTGAGCACTGTGAATTGATTCCTGGGGAACAAATTGCCTAGACTGCTGTTGTTGAACACATTGCCCTGGGGCTCTCTTTTCAAAGCAATCTTTCACTTTTGCAATTTTAAATCTGCGAAGGGTGAGTGGGGCCTTGCTGATTTCTGAAGGGCCCCTAAACTATTTTTCCTATTGTCTTGATCCAAAATTCTCAGTTTTTTAATACTAATCTTTTCAGCAACCAAGCTTTTCTCTGCTCCATCTTTGCGAGTGCTTTCTTTCTGGAAAAACTGAAAACTTTTATTAAAATGGGCTTTTTGCTTTTGATTTTCGGTATAAAGTTGGCTAAAAGCCCCTTGTAGTCCTATAGAACTGCCCAAATGAGCTGACTTGATGTATTTTCCACAGGATAACTAGTCTGCCACCCTTAATCTCAGTTTCCCACAAAATCTCAGGACATGAGCAAAATGTAGACAAATTTTCTGCCAGAACATAACAAACATGGCCTGGAGTCCAACTGCCAGTGGAGTCTTTGTTGCCACCTAAACCTCTGAGCCTGTCTTTATTGTCTGCATTTCTGTCCACATTCTGGTTTTCTGAGCTCCAGTGAGAATCTTACCTCATGCTTAGCTTATGGTATTTTAGGGTTGCTTCTCAGTCAGCATCTCTAAATGTTTCCAAACTGTTGCTGTGAACCAGTTCCAAAAGCTTCTCAACCACGTGGTCAGGTGGCTGATGGTGTGGTCCCCTCAGCCCCTGGAAAGGATTTGTTTCTTTTGTGACACATTCTAATGGTTACAAGTTTTTACAGACATAGAACTGGATGTGCAATAATCGTTCAAGTACTTGTTTAAGAATATGACTTCTTCCTAATGGCCAACCTAAATTATTATTACAGTAGTATACATTTGTTTCTTGTCTTATTCTCCAAAGATTATGGTAACCTGTAAGATGTAAGGTAATTTTCAGTTTTTATTTTCTAAGTGATTTCCTCTTGCATGTCATTATGAAGCCTACTTTCTAAAACTGTAATTATTTTTATTACTTCCTTATGAGTGCTTTCCAAGTAATTTAATCTTCCTTTAATGTGGACCAAAACTATTAGGTTTGGTATGATAGTTTTAAAAAGCAAACTAATGATTATAAAGGTAAAGACAAGTTTTTTAGAGTTCAAGTAATTGTTTTATTTGAAACGAGTAGTACATTGGGCATATAAGTCAATGGTAGATCATTTGCCTAGCATTTATGAGGCCTGGGGATCTATCCCCAGTACTCGCACACATGCACACACAAAACAAAAACAAAACACCCAAAACAAACAAATAACTGGGCGACTGAACCATAATATGTCCCTGAGTATCAACCCTTTTGATTAGTCAAATGTTTTTTGTTATTTAAGAGATTTCATTTAATATAGCAGCACAGGTTATAATCCCAGCTACTAGGATGGGTGAGGCAGGAGGATTGAAAGCCAATCTGGGCAATTTAGCAAGACTTTTTCTCACAAATAAATAAAGAAAAAGGGCTGGGAATGTAGCTCAGCACTCCCTGGCTTTAATCCCCAGTGCCAAAACAACAAAGATTTTAATTTAAGTGTCCACCTCTGTTGCAGCCAATCTTTGAAAACAAAATTCTAGAATACATATAAAAATTTTATATTTATGGGAGGTCAAATAGTTAGATATTTATTATTTATAATATTTTTCTACATAGAAAAAAATTGAGGGAAGTAATACAATGTCACATCAAAATAATAATTACCTTTTGGTTTTGGTATTGCAAAACACTGTATTTTTGTGAGTTTTAAAGCTAATAATATGATTATATATAAAATTGAGTGTCTTGCAACTCCATGGTGTGTGGGGGTTTTTTTGTGGTACTTAGGATTGAAGCCAGGACCTTGAGCATGCTAGCCTAGTGCTCTGCCTCAGAACTACAAGCCCCCAACTGCATGATTTCTAATGCCTTCCTGATATTGCATCATTTAGCTATAGTCTAGTTTACTCCATCTATTACTTGTTTTATTTTCTTTCTTTTTTTATTCATTTTTTTTTTCTTGACACAGGGTTCCACTGTGTGGTTCAGGCTGGCCTTGAACCCATTATTTAGCCCAGTCTGCCTGAAACCTGTGGCAGTCCTCCTGTGTGATCCTCCCAAGGCTGGGATTACAGACATGTGCCACCATGCTGCTTTTTTTTTTTATAAATAATATCAAGAAATGGTACATGGAGTATCTTTGCCTTCCCTCCCTCCCTACCATCTTGCTTTTTGTGATGGAATCTCACTGTGTTACTAGATTGGTCTCGAGCTCCTAGGTTTAAGTAATCTTTCTACTTTAGCTACCTGTCTTCTGGGACTACAGTCATGTAGCACCACACCCAGCTATTATATCTTCTTAACTGATTATTTCCTTAGAATAAATTCCTAGAAGTAAAAGTGCAGGGTATGTATTTTTTAAAACTTGGCATGCATTGTGAAATGGACTTTCAGAAAAGTTTATCAGTATCAGTTTACCCTTCTATTGGCACTGTATTTGAGTCCCTGTATTCCCTTACAGATTCTGAGTATGATCCTTCTTAGTCTTTGTCAATCTCTTCAGCAAAAGATGGTTTCATTTTCAGATCTTTAACTTCTAGAGATAAAACTATACTTTGAAAAGATTATTAGCTGGCCTCAGCGGCACACACCCAGGGCATGCCTGTAGACCTAGCTACTTAGAAGGTTGAGGCAGGAAGATCACATGAGCCCAGGAGTTTGAGGCCAACACAGCTGGGTAACATAGCAGGACCCCATTTTAAATATCTCTCTCTCTCCCTCTCCCTCTCCCTCTCCCTCTCCCTCTCCCTCTCTCTCTCTCTATATATATATATGAATTGCGCATTGATGTCTACAGTAGCCATTTGCTATATCCTGGATATCTGTTTCTGTTCTGTCTTGTTTTGATAAGAACATAACAAATGGTTTTTGATTTTTTTCTTTTTTAGTGGCATGGAGAATTATCTCTGTGTGCAGTTTCAGAAGGACAGTGTTAGCGGACCTTGCCTGCCCTGTCCAGATTGTGAGTATGTGACCCAGTGAGCCAGTGACTGAGTAGTTGAAGGTAAATACAAAGGATCTTCTGTCTGTGTGGCACAGCTCTAAAGGGCCATCCTAGGAAAAGCATCCTGTAGGAGCAGCTGAGTCTTCAGTTTCATCCTCATTGTAGATATGCTTCTCCCTCTGCCCAAACCTGTCTTCCTGACTTCCTGAGAGATCTGCCTTCTCAGACCACTCCCCAGCAAACTGTATTTACATCATTGTCCACCACAGTCTGTTTCCAGAGCTGCCCATGTATTTCCTATGACAGTGTTCAAAGAGAATACTACACAACTGTGTCTGCTATTAAGCCCCTTCAGAGCTGCTTTTCTTGTTCTTTCTGTATCTGTGACCTGCAGCCAAGAATCGGTATTAATACAATGGTTTTTTTGCCATTTTTTTCTGCTGTTTTCTACTTATCATTTTAAGGACATTGTGTGTATTATAGACATAAACTTTAAACTTAATTGGCTTTCTTCCTTCTTAGAGGAGAGGTCCTAGGGCTTGAACTCAGGGCCTTGCACTTACAAGGCAAGCGCTCTACCACTGAGCAAAATCCCCAGCCCCTTAATTGGCTTTCTTTAGTTTGTCAGTTGCATTATAGTTTTTTTTTTTTTAAATCATAGTGTTGGCATTCACCTATTTAGAAAATCTTTGCAATTTCTTAATTTTGATGTAATGTTTGAAGGGACCTTTGTTTTCCTGAGATCATATGAATAGGAATCAGTATGTATATATTTTAAGGTTTTGTTTTTATCCTCAAATTCTTACAATAATTATTTTTGCTTTGGTATCCTAAGATTTCAGTGCTTATTAAATAAGGTAGGCACTTACAGTTCCTAGAGGTGATAATTCAGAAATGATGTGTCTGAAGTTGGCTAAGCAGCTCTCCATTTTCACCAGGAGGGTCCCATCTCGTCTGGATGGGAACTAGAAGCTTTAGTATATGTGCTGCTGAAGCGAGCACAAGGGAAATGGAAGCTTTAGTGTGTTGCTATTTTACAGTCTGTAAGAAGGAGAAACTAGAGAATGGAAAACAATCAGCTTCCTTATCAAATACACGCGCGCGCACACACACACACACACACACAGGTGCGTGTATGCACAGTAACACTTGTACTTTATTCTTACAGGCCAAAAGTTAGAGTTTGGCTCTGTATGTCATGTAGGAGGTTGGAAAATAAAGACTTGTGGAATCCCTGCATGATGAGTCCTGCCAGTAGACAGAAACCTGTGTTTTAATGGATTATAAAACATTTTAAAAAGGTTTTTTTACTTGTAATTGAACACAAAATGGTAGAATGCATAAACAGGAGTTTGGGATTATATACAGATCATGAAGCCACTATAAAACATTTTAATATTAGAATTAAAAGGGTAATTACGTTGAACATGGAACTGAAAATTTATCTATAAATGGTAAATGTAAATTAACTCATAGCTAACATTTCACAAGAATCTTCCCTTTATAAAATGATGTGTGTGTGTGTGTAACATAACAGTTCTAAACTCCTCTTTCTCCTCCATATGTTTCGATGAGGAGCATGAATTTAGAGGAGGCTTTTTTTCTATGCCAAATATGTGGTTTTAAGCCTCTTGACATGCTGCTTGTACTTTTTTTTAAATCTCTCATTCTTTCTGTACAGACTAGGCATGTATGAGTAATGATGCTAAGATATATTAAAATGGTTGTTTAAAAGCATGTACAATTTATGAAATTTATCTTGAAATGTAATATCCTTGAAAGGAATGGCCTATATCTAATTTAGGAATAAATATTGAAGATCTAATAATGAAAAATAATTAGAAATTCCATCGTCTAATCTAAATATAAAATCTGTTCTTGAGACTGGTGCTGATCTTTATCGTGATGATTTGGACACAGTTGCATGTTTAGCCTTTCTGTAGTTTATTTTTCAGTTACAAATACCCAAACCTTAGAATTTACTCTGCAAGCTTAAGAATAACTTTGAAACTTAGTATATCCCTTGGAATTGTAGAATATTAGTTTGTGTGAACTGATTTAATGCAGAATGGTACAGGGGTGTGTGTATGTGATTTCTTTTGTTGTTGTTGTTGTTTGGTTTTGTTTTTTATTTGTTTTTCTTTTTGTGATAACTAAGGATCAAAGCCAGGGCAGGCACATGCTCTAGCACTGAGGTACATCACCTTCCCTATTTTGTTTCTTATATGATACATAATATATTTACAGGGAAGTCTTTAGAACAACACATACATTTTGATGAGAATTACAAAGCAAATACCTGTGTGAATCAATAGCTAGGTCTTGAAATACAACATTGCCAGGCTTCCAAAGCCTCCAAGTATGCCCTTTCACACTTTTCCTCCATTCCAGGGGAGTTTTTTTCCCTTGATTTTACTCTGTATTAATGCTGAAATAATTATGTAAATGGATTCATAATGCATGTTTCTTTAGTGTCTTCAGCATATGTTTATGCAGTTAATTCATGTTGTGTATTTATTTTAATTCATTTATCTTCATGGTATATCACTACCTTGTATAGATACATGTACCTCAATTAATATACCCATTTTATTGTTAATGAGTATTTTGATGGTTTCCAGGTTAGCTTTTATTTGTTTGTTTGTAGTTCTGAGGATCAAACCCTGGGCCTTACACTCTACCACCTTCAGTTCCCCCAACCCCAGGTTAGCTTTTGTTTTTGTTATTGTGAACTCTGTTGCTAGGAACATATTTGTACAAGTGCCATTGTGAATACATTTTTATAGGATATGTATTTAGGAAGGTATTGCTGGTTCTTAGGGTATGTATATGTTTACCTCCCATGGATAATGACACACTGTTTTCCTAAGTGTTTTTATCAAGCATAATGTTATTTTTAGGGTTCTTTACCATGTGTTCAAATGTTTGCTAACAGTTTCTTGAAAGAGGAAGACAAACTAGTTATACTGTCATATCGGAATTTATTTTTAAATTAATTTTAAAATAACATCTAGAAAGATACAATGGAAACCTAGAGTTTTTAGTCATTGTTTTGAAAAGGTACCTCAATTAATGATGTGACTTGTGTAGCATATATATAATGGAATAATTAGGGCATGTGAACAATTATCTGTGTGGTTTCATATTATTTGACAGTATCACAGAAGGAATTTTTTTTTTAAGAATAAATGTTATAGGACTGAAGGTGTTGCTCAGTGGTAGAAGCCCTGGGATCAATTCTCAGTGTATATATGTATGTATATTTTATATGCACATTATATATGGTAAAATTTAAATTAGGCATAAAGATATAAAATGAAAAACAAAGTCTCTACTAATTGTTCTCCCTAAATTCTGCCTTAGCTATTTAGTTAACAGTTTCATTTGCTTGCTTCTTATATGTAAAACTTACGTGTGATTTATTCATGTATATAAGTGGATCACAACACAAAATGTTCTTCCCTTTAACATCATGTATGGATCTTTTCAGTGCTAAATAATACTGGTTTGATTTTATATGTAGTAATTTATTTTACCAGGCAAACTAAAATTGATGGGTATTTACATTATTTTCAGGTCTTTTTCATTAACAATGTGAAGCAATGAATTTATTGAAACATATACCTTATAATTTTTTATTTTTTTTAATTTTTGAGATAGAGTCCTAGTATAGAATTGATTCAGAGTAATTCATTGGGGAAATTCTTAGTTATAGAATTATGGTTAACATTAGAAATTTTGAAAGATAGTACAGAATTGCCTTCCAGAAACTTAATTCAGTTTACATTTCTAGTAACTGCTATTTGCCAAAATTGTGTAGCATCAGATTATTTTATCTTTACTGTTCTTATAGTTGAAAAATAGACTGCTTACATTTATTTAAGTTGAATATGATTGCATCTGCTTTTCTTACTTTCAGAAAACTGTCTATTAATATCCTTTGCCTATTTTTCTATTGTGTTGCTGCATTTTTTTTCCCTTAGTGATTTGTAAAACTTGTAAATAAAAGTTTTTGTCTGTTATGTGTTATATTTTTTCCATTTGTGGCTTTTAATGCTTATTTTATAACTTTTATGCATAAGTTTTAATAGTGTTTGTGATTTTTCAGGTTGTAGATAACTTTAGAAGCCTATTTCATGAGTTACCATTTGTTTTGTAAATTTATGATGACACATAAATTTAGTTCACAAATAGCTCAGCATCCTCTTTTTTGAAGTCTGTAAGAGGATTCTTAGAAGGAACCATATGGACTGGTGGAAGTGATAAATTTGGGTGTCGAAACAAAAATATATATACCATTTAAGTAATTTCTTTCTTTCTTCCTTCAAGCATGCCAAAAATCAATAGGGTGAGCAGTTTTTTTAGTAAAGAGCATTATCACACATAGTGATTGTTATCTAAGGTAGAGAATACCTTCTCTCCAACTTTCCTTCAAATTACTGGTCCATTTTACCTCAAACACTCTATCAGGCTGGAAGAATTCTTATACCAGTGATGGTGAACCTTAAGGCTGTGGCATGTGTGCCGTAGGTTTGCCACCGCTGTTTTATACCGATTCGTCCATGGCTAATTATTGGTTTGCAATAAGTGAAATGAAACTGATTTATCTGGACTTTTAACATAGTGCATTTGCATTAGAAACCTATAGTAGGTATTTTTATAGAATATTAAAACATGATTTTATCAAGATACTAAGGGTATCTAAATGAGTTAGTGTTTGAGTATATAAAAATAGACCACGTGAACCTAGCTCATCCTTACTTCTCAGCTAAAGTGACTTATAGTTAACCAAAAAATAATGGAAGACTGAACAAATCAAGACTTTTCAATTTATCTTCTTGTTCCTGTATGTTGTAATGCTATTTACAAATTACTAAGAAAAAATTAGCTAGTATATCATCAAACCTTATCTATAGTTTTTGTTCATAGGATAGGAACTTAAAGCTTAGTTTGAGACATGAAATTCCATACTGTTCCCAAAGTAATCTTGCTTTCCTAGTTTTTCAGTTTAGGCCTGTATGAAGCACCAGTCCATTTCAGATTAGATCTCATATTTGTGGGTTCTAGAGTTAAGAAGGTTTCAGATTAGATTGAGGGAATACTGCTAACTGTCCCGTATCTGACATTAAAAGATGATTCAGATTTTAAATAGTCCTAATTTTATACAGGTTATATTTTTGATAAATTTTGTTTATAGCCTTAAAAATCTTTTTTCTTATAAAATAATTTTAAAATCATCTTAATTTTTATGAATAACAAAACTAATTGTACCGTGAAAAAACTGCTTAGCGTGGTAGACTTGTAGAAATCAAGTAGCAACTGTAATATTTTTAGATATTATAGAAAATTGTTCTTAAAGTGTTTAAATTTCTTCTCTAAAATATGCATTTCTCCTTACATTCTAGGGTAACTATAAAACAACCATTTGGATTGTAGTGTTAAGATTGAATGGAGCATGGTATAATGTCATGCCTCCTCTAAAGAAAATGTAGAATCAGCAAGTTACTGACAATATTTATATAGAATGAGTTATCATTTTCCTGGACCCTCTCCATAAATACAAATCTTTCTGAATGTGAGACTTTCGAAAATACCTAAATAATGGTTTTTTAAATATTAAGATTGTAACCAACCTTTAGAAGCCCTAATGATATACTATAATTGTCATTTCCTCTGTAAGAGAATACTGGAAATAATACTTTCTGGGCTCCGATAAGCTTTTGGAATGATAGAGATATTATAACATGTTGAAGATAGTAGTTATAGGTACAAATTTGAGTATTGGAGACAATTCTCCACCAGCCTTTCATGTTTCTGTGTCTTAAAAGCAGGCACTAACTGATGTTTAGTCCAGGTCAGTGGTGGCAAATCTATGGCATGCGTGCCACTGTGGGCTGTTTGTTTCATTGAAAGGTCTAGAAGTTCACCATCATTGCTTTAGATTATCTTTTCTTGAATATTTGTATATCACATGGCTCTGTGACATAATATTTCCCTGTAAAGCAGAGAACAGGTGCGATTACTACCCATTGTAGAAGATTCCGGTTCTCTGAGCTCAGAATTTTCACATAACAACTGCTGTGCCTGCAGGTGTCACCTAGATCTTTACATATTGCCCTATAAAAATAGAATCGAAGGAATTGATACAAAAGACTGCTATTGCAGTAATGAAGTCCTTTTCTTCTGATCTGAAGTCAAATTTTTTCTTCTGTTAGCATCTGTGAAACTATAGCAGGCCACCTGTTAGCTTCAAAGTATAATAAAATATCTCAGAACCTTTACTAGCTAGATGACAAAGAGCAGAGATCCTCAAATTTTTTCTATAAAAGGCTAGATAATACATGGTCTTTGTCACATGTACAGCTTTATTTACTTATTTTGCGATCCTTGAAAAATATAAAGACCATTCCTAACTTTCAAGTTAGAGAAAACCAGTCTTTGGGCTGCATTTGGCCTGTGGACAATGAGTTGCTGGCCTCTAATGTAGATCATGGGACCAAATGACTATAGTATTGTGCTTCTTTAGCAAGTCCTCCAAACTTTCTCTCAAAATCATGACGTCTTGCTAGTCAAACATGCTTTTCTTTTCTTGTGACTAATGACATCGAGCTTATATTGCTGCACATCTTCCTGGAAATAGAGTATGACCATCAGGATTATGTGATAAAAAGAAATGTGTCTTCCCAAGCTGTTTTCTAGAAAAAGTTCATCTTCACCATCACTATTAGAAATAGTTGATCCTTGAAGCAAATGTTGCTCTGATTTATTTGATACTAACAGAACACAGATAGTTTTGTTAACGTATCTCTTGTATAACATACTGCTTACAATAAGTCTTATGCTGAGTTTTAGGAGATGGTTTATCTAAAAATTTATAATGTATTTGTCAGAAAACAGTCATATTTTTATCCATGAGATTCTTATTAAGGTTTGTGTGAACATAATCTCTCAAACAGAATAAACATTTGGTCTATATTGGTTATATACTTAGGGTTGATGTGTTCGACTATTTTAGTCTTCCTTTTCAGGAAGGTTTTGAACAACTTGTGAGGATCTCTCAAAGTTAACTAAAAAAATTACTAGGCCACGAGCTGGGGAAGGTGGATACTATGCCTTGTATCTAGATGTCTCCCCAGAGCCTCATGCAGTCATAGGTGGGGCTTTTTGGAGGTGGCTGGATCTAGGGTATGTGATCCTGGGATCAAGGATGTGATACTAAGATTGATTCACAGTGCAATGCTAGAATTAAGGGTGTGAATGCTACCCACCCTAGCAGGTAGCCTGGATAAAATACAAGAGACAAAAAAAGAGCTACTGTTATCTTTGCTTGTCACTTGTAGCTTGCTACTTACTGCTTTCTTGCCCTCTGCTGTCTACCTTCTGCCATCTGCTTGCCATGAACTGTTTCTCCTTTGTGATGCCCCTCTGCCATGCAACCCAGCCTTGGAGCCAGCCAGTTGTGAACTGAAACCTCTATAAACTGTGAGCCAAATAAACCTTTCCTCCTTTAACTTTGGGCATTGGGTATTTTGTCTCAACAATGAGAAAAGTAACTAAGACAGTGGAGAACTAGGGAAATGATTTGCCAGTTGAGACTGTTTTTCTCCCTGGGAACAGAAACAAAGAGTCAACCAAGACCATAATTTACAGCCTGGAATAAGCAGTTGTATGCTCAGATAGAATCCCGGGTCCATCAGTCAGGGATCATGATGGGCTCTTTTTCCATATACATTGGGACTGCAATGGTCACAACTTACAGTAAAAGGAGAACTTGAAGGAGACAGGTATTTTTAGAGACTGCTATTCAGCTTTAAATCATTTTAGTCTCTGTGACTGTTTTAAAGTGATCTTGAATTTCTAGTACTCCCAGGGAGTACTGTTCTCCTTGGAGAGGAATGCTGGGGATCGAACTCAGGGCCTTGCACTTGCAAGGCAAGTGCTCTACCACTGAGCTAAATTCCCAACCACTCCTGAACCATTCTTGAGGAAGGTAACAGCCTCCTATGCCTCAAGGCATTTCTACAGCAATTTTTGCAAAAGGGGGCAAGACAAGGACATACATATGGTTAATGTTTAAATTTTTAAAAATTTATTATAATTAAAAACATTGCCATTAATTCTCAAAATACTCCCCCTTGCTTCAGACACACTTATTCCATTGTTCTTGCCACTTTCTGAAGCAAGTCTGGAAGTCCTCATTTATGAGTACCTTTAGTTGTACTGTCCTGGCTACCTGGATGTCCTGAAGTGATTCAAAATGTTTACCTTTCTTGGTCATTTTGACTTTGGGGAGAAGCCAGAAGTTGCATAGTGCCCACTCTAGTGAATCAAGGTGAATGAGAACACGCCATGATGTTCTTAGGAGCCCACCTTTCTGTTGGATGATACTTGCCAGCAGCTTTTACCATATTTTTGATCATACCTCACAAAGACTCACAAAAGAGAACTTCCAGAACTGCTTCAGAAAGTGGCAAGGACAATGGGATAAGTGTGGTCAAAGCTAGAGGGGGTATTTCGAGAGAGATTAATGACAATGTCTCTTTTACTGTGTTTTTAAAATTTAAACATTTACTATGTCTTAATCACCTCTTATATATGTACTCATACATAATATATATTATAATAAAAATAATGGAAACATAGTAGAGACAGATACATGTAAGCCTTATATATTGGTGTTATCAGACACATATATAGATAAATATAGTTATCAGAGTATACTTACTATTTTTGAGAAATATATAATACAAGATTGATATTTTTATATAAAATTTAAGGAAAATGGAAGTTCTAGATTTGGAAGTATAATAGCAAGAATCCAGTAGATGGATACATTATGGAGAAAATTATTGTAGTGAAATACAAGTCAGAAGAAAATACGCAAAATGAAGCAGAGAAAACTAAAATACACTGAAGAGAGAATCGGTAAAATTAAAGAATGTATCTATAATAAATTTTAGAGAGTCAAAAGACTGGGAAATAAATAAGAGGGTAAGAGACAGGCATTCTAGTGAGATGATATAAAATGTTTGCAAAGTCCCAAAAGGCAAGGAGAAGAAAAGTGGGGCAAAACCAAAATTTAAGGAGTTAATACCTGATAACTTTTCTAAATTAGTAAAGATAAAATCCTAGTTTGAAAGTGCTTACAAACTGAGAGCCAGATAAATAAAAGTAGACCTATTTCAAGGCAAGATATGTATATATAAATGCCAAAAATCAAAAACAAAAAATTTAGGGCATATGGGAAAAAAGTTATACTAAAATGGCAATAATTAAACTGAAGTTGATGTTTTTATTGTGACAAAATATATATAACATACAACTTACTCGACCACTTTAAGTATACAATTTAGTGACAACACATTCACAATGTTTTACAACTATTATCACTATTTATGTCCAGGATTTTTCATCATCATGTCATTAAACAATAATGCCCCATTCCATCCTTCTCTCAGTTTCTAGTAACCTCTATTCTGCTTTCCTTCTTTATAAATTTGCATATTCTAGATATTTAATGTGAGTGAAATCATACAATGTTTGTCTTTGTGTGACAAGTTTATGTCACTTAGCATACATACTGTTTTCAAAATCTGTGTTGTAGCATTTATCAGAATTTCATTCCTTTTTGTGGCAGAATAACATTTCATTGTATGTATATAAATATTTTATTTATGTGTTTTTATTTCTTTGTAGTACTAGAGGTTGATTTTAGGGCCTTGTGCTTACTTAGGCAAGTATTGTGCCACTGAATTACATTCCTAGCCCCATGCTGTTCACCTTTTGATGGAGACTTACATTGTTTTCATTTTTGAATGTTATGAATAATGTGGTTATGAACATGGGTGTACAGGTATTTGATTGAATCCTTGTTTTCAGTTCTTTTGAGTATATACCTAGAAGTTGAATTGCCAGATCATAGGATAATTCTGTTTTTTTTTATGAAAAACTACAAACTGCTTTCCAAGAGCTGACTTCTTAATAAAAATAAATAAGCCTGAAACAGTGGGATGCCATCTTCAATATGTTGAAGGAAAATAACTGCAAAAGTAGAATCATAGGTTGGTAGCTAGGGGGCTGTAGCTTGTAGTAGGCCTCTTGCCTAGCATCTGCAAGGCCCTGGATTTCACCACAAACAAAAAAGAAGAGTTATATACCCAATGAAAGTGTCCTTTTAAAATGACATTTTCAGAAACAAGTTGAAAGAATTCATCGCTATCAAAGCTGAGCTAAGGGAAATACTAAGGTGTCCTTTATGTGATATAAACTAGTCTCAGCTTTAAAGTTAAAAATATAGAAAGGAATTAAGAACAGTAAGAGTAAATATGGGGGGCAAATGTATTGACATTATTAAGCAATAATATAATCCGGAGGTGTGGTGTCACATACCAGTAATCCCAGCTGCTGTACTTGGGATGCTAAGGCAGGAAGATCAAAAGTTCAAACTCTGCCTGGACAACATAGTTAAAACACTGTCTCAAAATAAAATTTTAATAAAGTACTGGGAATGTGGCTCAGTGGTAAATTGCTTGCCTAGCAGGCAGAAGGTCCTGAGTTCAATCCTCAGTTCTGTGAGTAATAATGTTTTGATGTTAAATACAGTAAGAATTAAAATACCTGACAAAAATGACATGTAAGTCAGAAAGGTGTTAAAAGAGTTTTCTAAAGACCCTGACTTATCTGGAGGAAAGTAAGTCTATTAAATAATAGACTTTGATCAGTTAAAAATACATTTTCTAATCTTTAAGAAGACTAATAAAAGAATAGTAAAAGTGTGTATAACTTCCATGATAATTCATAGGGCAAAAAGCAATAAAAATTCCAGTTGAAAAGAGAACAAGAAAGGAAAGACAAGATAAATAAAACAGACTTCATCAAATGGTAAATTTAAACACAAATGTATCAGTAATTATATTAAACATGAAAGAATTAAATGCTTCACTAGACAACAAAATCAATGTTGTACTACTATTCATAAGCATGTTTATTTACTTATGTATTTATAAAGTGCTGAGGATTGAACCCAGGTCTTTGTGTGTCCTTAACACATGCTCTACAATTAAGTTTTACTCCTGGCCTATAAGGATGATATTTAAACTGTGAGGATGCAAAAAGATTAAAAGTAAAAAAGATGTAAAAATATGAAAATATTACCCAAAGGGATGATAAAGTTGTTCTAAAAATCACTGGTAAAACAAATTTAAGGGTAAAACACACTTACAGAAATAAAATATATGCTCCATAATAATAAAAGTATTAAGTCTTCTGACCATGGTAGTGCACAACTAATCCCAGGTAGTCAAGAGGTTGTGTTGTGGCAGGAGGATTGAATGTTTGAGGCCAATTTGGGAAACTTAGCAAGACCTCGTCTCAAAATAAACAAAGAGCTAGAAAGTTAGCCTGGTTCAATCCTCAGCACCAGGAAAAAAAAAAAGTATCAATTCACCATGAAAATGTGAAATATTTGTATTGTATGGGGTAAAGGGAAATTTCTCTTGTGCCTTCTGAAGGTTGACTGGAAAAAACTGACAAAGATAAATAGAAAAGGCATTTAAGTGTATTGATATACCAAAGGAGTCAGAAGATCTCAGGAACATGAGTACCTTCTGGTCCAGCACCACTATGAAGCTTATATAGCTTTTTCTATAGGCTAGGAGAAGAGGAGTATGAACAGTTTTGAGGAATTGTAAATGATAATTCTTTTCTGAGATAGGAAAAGAGATTTCAGGTCATGATGGGAGAAAATTTTATGCCCGTCTGTAGTCTGTAATGCAGATGAGGGAATTACAGAGTCCTTTCCCTTTTCATCAGATTCCTCAGCATGTCAGAAAAACAACAGGTTTTGGGAGGTTTGGTTCTCTGAGCCCTGACAGTATCTAATATATATTGCCTCAAAATATGTAATGTGTAAATTAGTGTAACTATAAGAAGAATCAAAGCCAAAACCATAAGACTTTATCACAACTCTTAGTAGCAGAACAAGCAGATTTTAAAATGTGTGTGTGTGTGTGTGTGTGTAATCAGCAAGAGTAGATTTGAGTAAGATTTGCAAACTTGGCCTAATGGACATATATAGATACTGCACTCACTCACTGAAAAATTCCAGGGCCAGGATCTACTTAAAGATGTAATACATTGATGTTACACAGGCTCTTTCAGAGAAGAAAAGAGAATATTACCCAACTTGTTTTCTGAGACCAGCATAATCTTAATTCTTAAATCCAACTGGAAGACAAAAAAGAAATTAAAAGTTAATGTTACACATAGAGAATGTATAAATTTTATTGGTTGATTTTAATTGACATAAGATTGTACATATTCACGGGATATCATAATATGTACATTTTAATGCAAAGGATTATGTATAATAAACTGGATTTATTTCATGAATTAAAGGCCTAGCATATGGAAGGCCCTCTGTTTGATGCCAGCGCCACAAAAATATGTAAGTAAAGCTGACTGTTTTGGCGCACACCTGTAATCCCAGCATTTAGGAGGCCTAGGCTGGAGTATTGCCGTGAGTTGAGGGCCAGCCTGGACTACATAGTGAGACCTTGTCTCAAAAAACTGGAGAAAAAAAATATGGTGCAAAAATAAATAAAAGAGAGAGATAATCCATATAGCATCACATTAATAGGATAAAGGAAAAATAATTGTATAATAGTATCAGTAGCTGCAGAGAAGATGTTCAACACTTGTGATTAAAATACCAGAAATTACAAGTAGAAGAAACTTTTTTACATCAAACATCCATAAAAACCCATGGCGAACATTGTACTCAAGCATGACTGTTAAAGTACTATATTGAAGGCTTTCCTTTTGAAATAGAAAATGATGTAAGACTGTTGCTACTTTTATTCAACATTGTGTTGAAAGTCCTTGCTAATGTAGTAAAATAGGAACAAAAACGTTATTTTAAATGAATGATTTAAAAAGCCGTCATTGTGACAGTTACAGTGCCTTTTTGTATGTGTGGTGCAAGGGATTGAACTTGGGACCTTGTCATACGAGGCAAGCCCTCTACTACTGAGCCACATCTCCAGCCCATCAGTGTAATTGTGATTCATAGAAAATCCAAGTGACTTTATAAATAAGTTAGAATTTGTTGGATACAAGATTGACATGCAAAAATCAATTATATTCCTATATACTGGCAAAAATCAGGAAGATAATTTTTAGGTGATACCATTTAAAACGCCACTTAAAAATACCATGGAATAGATCTAACTAAAGATGTTCTAAACTTCCATACAGAAAACTGTAAAATTTGTTTAAAGGATGCTTAAATACGGCTATATCGTGTCCGTAGATTGGAAGACTACAATATTATGAAAAGTGGATTCTTCCTGAATTGATTAATAATTCAATATGATTCCAAGAAAAATCTCAATGTCTTTTTTAGGGAAGCCTAAGTAGAATGGGAAATGAGACAAAAGACAAGCTGATTCTAAAATATATATGGAAGTGCGCAAGGCTAAGAAAAACAAAAATACACATGAAGAATAAGATGGAAGGACTTGTTTGAATAGATACCTTGACTTATTATGATACCATTGTGATTAGGACTATAACATAATGGCACAAAACAGACCCATCAAATAAATGTGAAGTCCTAGAAATCCATCCATATAGATGTACTTGATTTACAAAAAACATACTTTTGTAATACAGTAGAAAAAGAAGGGTCTTCTCATTTGGTATTTTGCAATGGGATTTCTGCATGGAAAATAAGTGTACCTCACGTTAGACACAAATATCATCTCAGATATTAGATTTAATGTTAGAGTCATAGCAAACCTTCCAGAACATAATAAAAGAATAGTTATATTGCTAAACATGGTGGTGCATGCCTATAATCCTAGCATTCAGGAGTCTGAGGCAGGAGGATAGCTGCACATTCAAGCCACCCTAGGTTACATAGTGAGACGCTTTCAAAACAAAACAAAAAAAGAAGACTCTTATAAACTCATGGTAAGGAGTGAATTCTTGAGTAGTAAAGAAAGTGTGAAGGCAAAGACTAAGGTTAGACACAGTTAGACATTGTAATTTAGAACTTCTATTAAAATATTCCATTAAGAGAGAAAAATCAGGACAAACTCAAATATATCTTATAGAAAGTTTATATCCATATACACAGGAAATGTCCCTACAGATCAATATGGAAATGAAAAACAACAGAAAAGCAGGCAAAAGATTGGGCAGGCACTTCCCAAAAGAGTTAGACACATGAGAAATAAACATAAAAAGATACTTAATTTTATTAGCAATCATGTTAATTTGAATTAACAAAACCAAAAGGAAAACCTGCTACACGCATACCTGGATAGTTTTGATGAACATATATAGCAAAGGAACATTTTTCTATTGCTAGACAAAATGTACCTTGTTATGACCACTTAGGAAACCAGTTTGCAATATTTAGTAAACTGACCATAATTATATTTTTTGATCTGTTATTCTGTTGCTAGATAAGTACTCAGCAGAAATGTTTGCACATATGTACCGATAGATATGTACAAGTATGTCCACAGCAGTGTTATTGATAGTAGCCAAAAGCTGGGGACAATTCCCATGTCTAGCAACAGTCACATTCATAGAGTACAATATTCTACAGGAAAGAAAATGAGTGAACTATAACTATATGCAAGAAGATGAATAAATCACAAACATCATGTTATAATACCCAAACATTGCATATATACATGATTCTCATATAAAATTCAAATGGGGGCAAAAAAATTCTTGTTTAGGCATGCATCTTTAAGTGGTAAAGGTATAAGAAAATCTAAGAAACTGATTATCAAAAAAGTCAAGACAGTGGTTGTCTTTGGTGAGTACAGACAGATTAGTGATTGGTAGATGATGCAAGCCAGTCTCCGAGTTGCTGTTAACATTGTATTTATTGGGTAAGGTGATGGTTACATGTGAAGTGTCTCTCACTTTTCTGTGTGTGCTGTAATTCACACTCACAAAAACTGTTTAAACCCATAATTTAGAAGATAGGACACGGCAGCAAGCTGTTCCATGATTTAAAAAATTGGTTCTGATGTTTAAAAAATGTTAAATTCCGATTACATTAGTCAGGACACACTTGGTTGCAAATAACAAAAACAACTCAAACTGGCATGAAATAGCTTAAACCGTTTCTATGGAACATGTAACAGAAACTCATTGGGCATGTTGGTGCACACCTGTAATTCCAGCTGCTCTGCAGGCTGAGGCAGGAGGATGGTAAGTTCAAGGCCAGCCTAGGCAACTTAGCAAGACCTGACACAAAATTTTGAACAGTTGATGCTATAGCTAACCAGTCCCTGAAATTCCCAGTACTGGAAAAAAATTCAAGATCAACAATGACAGCAAACACACATGCAAAACTCCTATTTAACAAACTAATGAGGGATCTAGGAGCTCAATAGCAGTTTTCTATTGCTAGCTGACACAGGTAATAAATACTTATTAAATAAAAATTAAGTCTCTTTCTCTAACTCTAGATTCTGTTTTTCTTTAGTTTTTATTATTGTTTGTTTTTTACCATAAGACAGGTCTTACTATGTTGCCCTAGGCTAGTCTTGAATGCCTAGCCTGAAGTTACCCTCCTGCCTCTGCCCGCTAAGTAGCTAGGACTTAAAGAGAGCACCATCATGGCCACCCTGTTTCTCTTTGTATGTCAGCATTATGTTTCTTTGGCTGAACAGTTCCTCCATGCACAAAACAAAACGTCATAAGCCATTCCTGACATTGCCCTTCCAGTTTGTAGTCATAGAAGAAGATTTCCTTCCCATTTATTGGCAGGAACTTCTCCGAGAGGTCTTCAGGCTCTGGCCAGATTGTATGTCTGTGTCTGAACTGATCATTTTAAGTGTTTGTGCACACCACTTGGACTAGCGATGAGTGGGTAGAAGTAGAGTTAGCCTCACCAGGCCCTCATAGCATGGGGCAAAATGATTTCCCAAAGGACAAGATCCTAGCAAGCAGATTGAAAAATTGCATCTTAAAATTACGTTCATTTTAATCATCTTGATCTACAGCAGTGCTTTTCTTCTCTATTTTTCCTCTTTTCCTTTCCTTTCTCCTTTACTGTTTTCTTCTGTAAGTACTGGGGACTAAAACCCAGGCTTCACACATGCTAGGCAAATGTTCTAACCCCAGCCCTTTTTAAATTTTATTTAGAGATAGGGTCTCGCTAAATTCCTTAAAGTGGCCTTGAACTTCTGATCTTCCCACCTTATACTCTTGAGTAGTTAGGATTACAGATGTGTGCCAACATGTCTCACAGCAGTGCTTTTCAACACAGACTGTCTGCTAGAATCACCTGATGGGCTTTTAAAAAATACTGATGCAGAGACACTACCAATTGATCAAAATTTCTTAAGGAGAGGGGAAGCCATTGATACTGATTTTTAAGCTCTCCAGATGATTTTAATGTGCTGTTTCAATATTGAGGAGTACTGGGTTACTATGTAAATCATTGAAATAATATGCAGGGCAGAGAAATAGGAAAAGTTTTTACAGGTATTAATCTGTTTTCTCTTAGGAGTTTGACAGTTACCTAATATAAAAATTGCTTTAACAAATTCACAGGTCACCACAATCTGTGATTCCAATTAAAGATTTAAGAGAGTTTGAATACTGGTTTGCACTTCTTAAACTGGAGGTAAGTATAAAACTTCCCTAAATTTTATAAGATTATTGAGTTTTATAAGATCATCAAGATAATCCAAGTTAAGTTAGCTACATGAATACATGAAAAATAGTCAACTGGTTTATAACCTGTTTCAAATACACAGGAAATGGTTTCTGTAGCATCTCCTAGATGAGAAATTTGCAAACACCATTTCGTCAGCGATAGGTAATAGATTTTGGTGCTCAGAAAGGAATTTTCTGAAAGATCCAGAAACTGTACTTTCTCAGTTTTAACAATATTTTAAATGCCATCATTTCAAAAGCTGAAGCTCCCCTCTGGAAGTGCAAAAGATCAGACTTACAACAGTTCAGGCAGGACTCCAGTAACTTTGGATAAGTTAATTTGCAAAGGGCTGCAGCCATTTCCCCCCACCCCTGTGGTACTAGGGATTGAATACAGGATCTTCACACTGAGCTACATCCCAACCTTTTTTACACTTTTTATTTTTAGATAGTGTCTCACTAAGTTGTCGAATTTCCCAGAGTGGGCTCCAACTTGGAATCCTCCAGCCTTAGCCTCCCGGGGTGTTGGGATTATAGGCCAGCTGGCTGCAGCCATTTCTGAGTACTAATATATCAATAGATATTAATGTCATGCTCATCCAGTGTGTCTGCTGATAACCTTTTTAAGAGCTCAGATGGCCATTCTCTCTTTAATGTTAACCATAACTATACTTCTGTAAAGAGTAGCAGCATGAGCAGAAGTAATGATTAGGATATGATATACCTGCACTTAAATTCTGTCTGCTACTTATCAACTGTGTGTGGTTGGATAGATTAGTTTCTTAGTATTTCTGTTTTCTCAACTATAAAATAAGAATATGACACATCTTGAAGTGGTGTTGTGAGGATTATGAATGATAACTGCCACCTTTCTGCCATTTTGCTTCAGAATTTTACAAAATTGTACAAGTAAAAAAAATTTAAAGTACCAATAATTTTGCCTTTGTTGACCATACAGCTGTCTCCCTTACAAATGGTAACCCCCTAATACCATTTGGTACATACTGGGAACATAAATATACAAGTGGACAATGAGCAGACCATATATGTCAACAGAACTCTAACACATGAACACCAAAGCTTCTGCATCAACTGGCCTAGTAAGCCAAACCACAAGCTCTGAAGCAATTGACCTAGAGATGTCAGAACTGATCAATCAGTGACTGTCAGCTTCCAACTCAAGACTAACCAGAGAAAGCCAAATATGGCTCCCAGACCAGTCATATGAGATGCCTCACTTCTAATTAGCCCTCATCCAGCTTCCCATGTCAACAATTTCCAATCATGGCATACCTGAAGTCATCTTTCTTTTTTGCTATAGAGTTTCTTGTCACCACTCCTCTGCCTGCCTTTGAGTCTCTGCCAGAAACAGATAATGATGTCTGATTCCTTGCTATAGCCTCTGATTATTCTCAATTGGGTATCTTTGTTTGTTTCCATGATATAATTCCAGTTTTTTTAAAGTACATATACAGAGAGACATTCATATGTACCCTTGGGAAATATGTGCCATTTTGTAGATTTCTCACTTTTTTGGCAATGCTGGGGATAGAAGCCAGGCCTTGTGCTGGGCAAGCACTCTAACACTGAACTACACACTCCAGGTTCCATTTTTTAGAATTTTAGTAACAAAAATAGCCAGGTATGGTGGTACATGCCTGCAAATCCGAGTCATTTGGGAAATAGACACCAGAGGCCTGCAAATTCAAGGCCAGCCTGGGAAACTTAGCAAAACTTTCTCTCAAAATAAAAAATTAAAAAGGTTAGGAGTATCACTCAGTACTTGAGCACTTGCCTAGTATGAGTGAGGTCCTGGATTCAATCATTATTACTAGAAAAAAAAGAAAAGAAAAGGCAAGAAAGAGAAAGAGAAAGGAAGGAAGGAAAGAAAGGAAGGAAAAAGAAAGGATAAACCCCAGTTGTTCTACTTTATGTGTTTTTCTATATCTTGATCTTTTTGCTTAAGGATGTCCTGGAACTGTTAAGGATGGTTGCACGTACCTGTAATGCCAGCTACTCGAGAGGGTGGCAGGTTTGAGATCAACGTGAGCAACATAGTGAGACCTCTTTCTTAAAAAGAAAAAAAAGTCCTGGAACTCTAGGTAGGTTAGTTCATCCCAACTGTTTTCCCTGGAGAGAGGTAGTAACATTTAAAGGTAGCTTCTTTAACACAGTCAGCTCTCTGGTGCCTTCTTCTCTAGTGCTTTATAAGGCTACTTGCTTTCCTGTGTCTATCACAGGGCCGTTCTTCCTTTGTACCCTCAACTCATTTCCTTCGCCTCCTATCCCCCCTCGTCCCCTCCTCCTGGGAGCTACAGTTGATTCTCTGTGATCCCGGCTAGTTCCCTTCCTTTGGGACTGCTAGCAAGGGCTGCTCTGGGGCTGTTTTCTTCTGTTATTCAAAGCTGGAGCATGCCTGGTTGTTCAGAGGCACTGATCTCTGCTTGGTCTCTGTCTTGTATATTATCTGGTTGACTTCCTCATTACTGACATGTGACAAATTACAAATCTTACTCAAACTGGATTCTTTTACCTTGAGTCAGTTTTTCAATTGTATGTAAGGAATTTTTTTCCAATGAATTAAACATATCAACTTTAGAATCTGGTTTGTGAGAGAAATTTTTAAAAAGCTAAATGCTTTATTTGTTTTTACCAAATAATTTGGGTGAAACTTGCAATGACCCAAATAATGGTCCTTCTAGTAAATATCAAAACATTCAGAATTAAGAGAGCATATGGTAATTTTTGTTGTTGCTATTTTCTCTCTTTCTTTCTTTTCCAGTTGTGGGGATCAAACCCAGGCTTCATGCATGATAAGCACATGCCCTCCCACTGAATTTTGCCTACAGTTCCAGAAGAATAACTTTTAGAATCTGACAGTATTCATGGCTATTAAAGCCTCAGTGAACAATTTAATGAATTTATACTGACATAGACTGAGATACAGTATAGCCCTGTGGCAGGTGATTAGAGTGGGGCAATAGCTGGCAGGTGAAGTAGGCGTGACCTGCTAACTACAAGTTCCCAGACACATTCATGGAACAGTTCCTAAAGCCCTGCATGTGGACTTGCTACAAGAACTCAAGCAGGTTTTCAATAGGATGGCCTAGACCTGACAGCCTGAGGGGTGAGATCCCAGCACTGCCGCTCAGGACCCTGATACAAGTTCTCTTGTTTCCTTCAGATTTGGACAATATAAAGGAAGTCATGAGGAACTGGTGCTATCATACCTTTCCCTGATAGCCTGGTGTACTTTTATTTTCCAATGCATTTCCCAGTGTACTTTTATTTTTGCTTTCACCCTCTTTTTCTCTTTGTTTGGCCCAAGCTTGCTCTGCAGAGCCAGTTTCCCAATCTTCGTGTCTGCCTTTTTAAATAAACTTTACCACTGGTTTTTTGCTCATTTCATTCAGTTCTATGTTCAAGGTAAGAAGAACTTGAAATCCAACTCTAGAAGGAGAGGTAGGCAGTCCAGAACCCAGTAACGTTTAATCAGTGACCACTTTTTAGAAGCAATCTCCCTGGTAACAGCCCTGCATTTGAATCTTTACTCATCTGGTTCATTTTCGTAGCTTCCATGAGTCTAAATTTCCTCATGTCTATAATGAAGATGAGATTATTTACCTTAAAGGATTTGAGAGGAAACACCTTTCTTGTGCCATCTTAGGTTTATTTCTTGGGGGGGATCTGTGATTTAAATGGACAAAAGATAAACTGGCAAGAAAAAAAAATACTTTTTTCACTGGGAAGAAAGGGGACTCTCCACATAGCTGAATTTGGGGATTTTCATTGGGGATGGAAGAGGCTCCTGTGGGAAAAGCAAGTGAGTGTTTAGGTTAACAAAGGAGAGGTATCGTTTGTGGTAAAGTTTGTTTATGTAGGTGCCGGTGAACGTCCCTGCCTTCTGCCAGTAAGATTCCTCTAGACAGATTTATGGAAGCCTTACTTCAAATAGTTTCTGTCTTTAGTTAGATAAGGGAAGCTCTGAAAACACTTTTTCTGCATCTGTTGAATCTCAAGTGCCTTTAGTTTAAAATAATCTTCATACCAACTCTAGGCTGACAAGAGGATCCAAACAGGTGGTTGTGAGAATAACTGAGGTAGTCTGAGAAAGCTCGTAGCACAGTACTCTTTATTATTGATATTTCAAAATGAGTCTCTACATTGACACCAGTAGCAGATAGGAAATTACAGTGATTTTTAGTTCTTAACATGGACTGATACACCAGATCTTAGCCAATCTGCTTGCTTCCTGCATCAACATTTCCTGTATAAGTAGTCAATTACTGATTCATCACTTTTTGCTCAGAATCAATTAAATGTTCAATCTAAATTTTCCAAATCAATTTCTTCCTGACTTAGAATTCATTGTAGTAATTAATAATTTGAGTACCTTAAAAAATCTAACACCTGGTAAGATCTCATTATCTTTTCAAAATTCCCCCTGGCTTCCCATGAACGATATATCATTCAAGGTGTTTTGTTTTTGTTTTTGTTTTTTTTTATTTTTTTTTTATTTTTTTTATTATTTTTTACCAAGAACATGTTTTTGTTTTGAGACAGGGTCTCCCTGTGGCGTTCAGGCTGCCTTGAACTCACTATGTAGCCCAGGCTGGCCTTGAACTCATGGTGATCCTCCTGCCTCGGCTTCCCAAGTGGTGGGATTACAGGCATGTGCCACCGTGCCCAGCTATGCTTTTGGTTTTAAACCTATATCATCTCTTCATCTCACATGACTTCTTGCCCATCAGGGAAGAAACAGAAGAGTTACATCTTTGTTTTCATAATCCTCTCATATCATCCATTTGTAAATGCTCAGCATTTAAAGGCCCACTATGGGTCAGTGGAAAAAAATGCATCTTGTCAATGGATATCATGGTTTTCGCTCTTTGGTAATATCATGGATTTTAAAATGAAGTTTGTGTAGCTGGAATGAGCAAAACGCAAATAAGTTGAGGTTGGGTCAAAAGATTTGTGCAATAGTTTTGATGTTTGTGTCCATTCCCAATTTCATTTGTAGAAACCTAAATCTCAATGTGATAGTATTTGAAGGTTGGGCCTTTAGAAGGTGAAGCCTTCATGAATGGGATTAGTGCTCTTATAAAAGACCAGACAGCTATTTACCTGTCTTTGCAACATGTGAGGATATCATGAAAAGTTGACTGCAATCCAGAAGAGCACTTTCACCAGAACTTGACCATAATAGCACCCTGATCTTGGATTCGTAGCAACCAGACTGTGAGGAATAAATTTCTGTTGTTTATAAGCCACTTAGTTTATGTTACTTTGTTATAGCAGCTCAAATGGACTTCTATAATTTGGATACTAAATTTTTTGCTTGTATGAGGTATGTGACTTCTTGAAACATACAAACTGCCTATGTTCCTTCTGCCTGAGATCACCAGACAAATATATAATTTACTTTGTTTAGGAAAACAGTTACTTATGATCAAAATATTTTGGGTATTTTCTGTACATATATAGTGGAATATAAGTATGTTTATTAATCCTACATTTTGTATTAGTAATTGCTGTTGTACTTTTCGGTAAATGGCCTAATAATATAAAACATGATAAAATATATTAATATAATTATTTACTAGGTGCTAAAGTTATATACTGTATCTTATTTATAAAAATGATAAGTACTAGTACAGTTAGAAACAGAGGAGCTGAGAGACTCATGACTTTCCCTCCATTTAACTGTAAACAGCACGCTGTAGTTATTCCTGCTTCCATTATCCCTAGAGAGATTAAAAAATAACATAAAAGACTGAGAGATTGCTATGCCCTCGGCCTCAGAACACTGGCATCAAGGAAGATTCAGTGGGAGGCACCCAAAGCCAGAGGTATCTGACCTTTAAATTCTGAAAGCCTAAGTTATTGGACCCCTTTTTTCTCTTTTTCCCTTTGCCTGTTGCTACCTTTCCTGTAATCTTCAATAAATGTAAATACTTACTCCTTACGATCGGGTGTACACTTGGCAATTCTTTCCTCATCTTACACAAAAACCGGGGCTATTATTGGCCCATTCAACTGTAACAGTGGTGGGTATTGAACCCAGGGACTTGTGCGTGCAAGGCAAGTGCTCTACCATTGAGCTTGAGCTGTATCTTTAGCCTATAAAAATGCATTTTATTTATTTTTTAAATTTTATTTTTACCTTCTATTTTTACCTTTTCCCCTCCCCTGCCTTCAACTCTTCTTCCTCTCCTTATTTATAAAACTTTGTTTCCATTTTTTTCTTTCTATTTTTTCCTCTTTTTCCTTCCTTCCCCTTTTCCTGCCTTTTTCCTTATTCCACTTCCCATTTGAACATTTTCTTCCTACTTCCCAATATTTATCATTCATTTTGGTCCTTATTTAACTTTTTGGTTTCTCACACAAGAGAAACAATGAAATAGTTAAACACATAGTGTGTCCGATTTATTTCACTTACACGTATAGTCTCAAGGTGCATCCATTTACCTAAACATGTCTCAAGTTTATCCTTCTTTATGGAAGAGTAGTATTCCATTGTATATAAAAATCACATTTTCTTTATTCATCCATCAATGGGCATCTGGACTGTTTCCAAGATTTCCAGCAATTACAAATTGTGCTGCTGTAAACATGGATGTGCACATATCACTGTGGTATGATGCTTTCAACTCTTTTGGGAAGTTACCCAGAAGGGAAATAGCTGGGTCAAATGGAACTTCTAGTTTCAATTTTTGGAGGAATCGCCATACTGATTGCCACATTGATTGTACCAATTTACACTCCCACCAACAATGGAGAAATATTCCTTTTTCCCTACAGCCTCTCCAGCATTTGTTGTTGGTTGATTTCTTGATGATAGCCATTCTTTCTGGAGTGAAATGGAATCTCAATGTTGTTCTAATTCACATTTCTCGAATGACCAGTGATGTTGAACAGTTTTCATGTTTATTTGTTGTTTGTGCTTCAACTGAGAAGTGTCTGTTCATTTCAGATGCCCATTTTTGGATTGGGTGTTTAAATTTAGTCAGTCTGATTTTTTTGAGTCTTTATATGTTCTAGATATTAGTCCTTTGTCTGAGAAGTAGCTGGTAAAAATTTTTTCCCATTCTATGGGTTGTCTCTTTACTCTGTTGGTCTCTTTTGCTGGGTGAAAGCTTTTTAATAATGATGAGATCCCAGTTGTTGATTCTTTATAATATTTCTATTGGGAGTTTTGGAATTGTTGGCCATTGTCTTTTTCTAGAATATCCTTCAGAATTTTTTAAAGTGCTGGTTTGGTAGTCATGAATTTCCACAGGTGTCCTTTATCATAGAAGTATCTTATTTCTTCATCAATTTTGAAAGATAATTTTGCAGGGTACATCAGTCTGGGTTGGAGGATTTTTAGGGCTTGAGATACTTCACTACAAGCTCTCCTTGACTTAAAGGTTTGTGTCAAGAAGTCTGCTGTGATTCTGATGGGCTTTCCTTAATAGGTGATTTGTTTTTTTTTTTCTCTCTAACAGCTTTTAATATTATATTCTTTTTTCTTTTTTTTGGTGCTGGGGATCAAACTTAGGGCCTTGTGCTTACAAGGTAAACACTCTAACCACTGAGCTAAATCCCCAACCCCTTAATATTATATTCTTATATTGAATTTCTGAAATCTTGAGTATTATATGCCTTGGTATAGTTTTTATTTTTAATGACCTTGGCTAATTGGAGTTCTGTATGCCTCACATCTGTATGTCAAATTCTTTTTCCATACATGGGAAAATTTCTGCCATTACTTTTGTGAACAGGTTTTTAATGTACTTTGTGCTGTCTTCTGATTTTTTGTTGATCCTGGTTAATCTTACGTTATTCTCATTTGAATCATCTAGCAGCTGTTGGATTAATTTTTTGTGGTCCCTTACTGCTTTTGAGAAGTCTTTAATTTAGTGATCACCAAACACAAACCTGTCTTTTAGATCTGATATTCTGGCCTCACATTGGTTGAGTCTGCTGCATATACTTTCAATAGAATTTTTAATCTGGATATCTGTTTGAATCTGTTTCATGGAATCCAGTTCTTTCCTATGTTGGGCATTTATGATTTCCATCACTTTCCTAAGCGCTTCCATTTTTTATCTGTATCTACTCTAGCTTCAGTAACCATGTCTTTCATTATGGTCATCATCTCTAGTTATCTGAGAAATTATTTCTGTTTTATTTTTTTCTAGAGGTTTATTCATCTTGTTTGGTACTTAGGCTGCTATCATTTCAGAAAGTTGAGCTGAGTGGCTTTTGATTTCTTCCACCTCAGTGCCCCCTGAATTTGCCTTGGCAAGCTGGAGGTCTAGAGTTGCATCTTTCTGTGTCTTTAAATTTGTATTCTGCATCGATGTTTGTGAAATGCTTATGGTAGGAAGCTTTATTACCCATATCAAGACCTTAGGAAATGACAACTTTTCAGAGATGTCTTCTAGGTTTAGTTGGCTTTTCACTTTTGAGTCTGTCCGCAGATCTTGCCTCTTCAGTTTATTAGGGATGAGAAGTTGTTGCCTACTTGGCGGAGCACCGGGTTCTTTGGTACTGGACTATGGTATTGTTTATGACCCCTGAACAGTCTCGATATTGGCCTACAAGGAAGAACAACTGATCACAACCACTATGTCACCTTGCCTAAAGAAATACAATCAGTAATAACAATAGCATCAAACATAGTCTAGAAAATGACAAACTGGTAACTGTTAATTTGCCACCTTTAACTATAAAGAAAAGATTTATAATTATATAACAAAACCTAAAACAAATCAGAAAATTATATATGGTAAATATCCCTTCCATAAAGTGATTTTACCCTCAGGGAAGAAAAATTTAAAGGAATAAGAGGAAAAATTAGAGAAGTAAAAGAAGAGAAACCAATTAGAAGTAAGACTGAAGGACAAAGGAAGATTACCCAAGGCTTGGGAAACTAGGAGCCCTGAGAAGAAACCAACGCATGGCTGCTCCAAGTCCCAGGTTCACCTGGGCCCTCCATAAAATGGCATCTGGCCAAGCACTCTCTTCAGGGGCCGCTTGAACTGGAGTCACCCACCAGCTATTGTAGCTCACAGCATCCACTGCTCCATTCCACTGGTGTTTCTCCCTAGAGGCCTCTGGTGTCACCTGCCCTCACTGTGTCTCTGTAGAGTTGAGCCTCCTCTCTCACACCATGAGCTGGGAGTCAGGGAGAAAGTACAGATTGCCCCCTCCTTTTTCTGCATTGAAGCCTGTCTCTTTACTTTCCTTCTGGGCTCCAGTTCTCCCTTCAGATCCTACCTAGGTCCTGGAGATCCACTGCATTCCTGTATTCTTCCTCAAGTTGTTATATTCTGGTGTCTGAATTCTGACTCTCAGAGAGGCAAATTTGCTGCTGCTTACCCTACTGCCATCTTCCCGTAAGTCCTAAAAATGCATTTTAAAAATACTTGAGTTGATCTTTTGCCATTATTCAATTTTGAATTCAGAGACTAAGTTGCCAAATGAGGAAAATGTTTAGTGCCATTCCTTGCAAGCTAATAAGTTCAAAATTCATGGACCACCAGTAAGTGAATTCTACAGCTGAAAATCCTTCACTGATTTTTTTCCGTAGATTTGAATAAAATTAAAGTCAACATAAATTTATCTGATCAAACATCTGACAAAATACATAAGAAAAACTAGTTTGGCGGTATTGGGAAATATGGTTATTATAACTAATTTCAGTATTTTCAAGTTAATAAGTTGTTAAATTATTTTAAAACTACTTGTGTCCTCATTTGAGGAAGTGCTTTCAGGCTAGAAAATTAGAATTGTGACTATACTATGCATATGAGAATAGGAAACAATTAAAAACTCTATGGATATGAAATTTGTTCCTGATTTATTGCAAGCTATTACAATAGCAGGGATTCTATAAGTCTTCTTTCTTAAGTTTATCTTGTAGGAGAGAAGTTGAACCCTCAAATGACATCTGAAAGGGTGTCAATCCAAATTAGAACATCGTTTCCAATAAAAAGACAATTGCTCAGGTCTACAACCATGATTACTTGGATAATTCAGGTTAGGAACCACTAATTTTTGTAAACTCCCAAGATAATTGAGGGGTTAAGGAGTAAATTAGCTTGAATGATCACAGTGGTAAACTGTACAATTCAAATATGCACAGACTCCTAACTTTGAACTTCATATTTAAGGCATATTTTGAAAAAATGGGCTTTTTCAACCTTTGAGGTATATTACTTAAAGGAGCCTAGGAAAAAACAGTGGAATGATAAGCGACAACAACATAGCCTCTGAGATTCAGAATCCAGACACTGGAAAATAATAACTTGGGGGAATAAAAAGAAAGAAGTAGATCCCTAGGAGCCAGGAAGAATCTGACAGGAAAATTAAAATCTACAGAGAAATTGAAGAAGTAGAACACAATGTGGAGAAGGGAGGAGAAAGTGTCTACTTTCTCTCCAACATCTGGATTGTGGCTCACAGGAAAAGGAGACTGAATCTACAGAGAAAGTGAAAGCTGGGTACTCCACATGGCTTTAGGGATAAACACAGTGGTGGAATGAACTGGCAGGTGCTGTGATCTGCTGGGAGAGCACAAGATTCTGCTCCAATGTGAGTCCTTCGAAAAACAACAGCTGGTGAGTGACTCCAGTCCAAGTTTCTGCCAGATCCTGGAAAAGAGTGCTTGGTCTGATGCCATTCTGGGAGGGATTTTTGAAACCCAGGACTTACACAGCTACACTATGACTTCATTTCAGACCTCCCAGTGTTACAGTTCCACAGTGACTGGGTGAGAGACAGCCAATGGAGAAAGCCTAGTCAGGGAGCAGATTGGAAGAAGACCCTCAAATGAGTTTGAGCTAATGAACACAGGCTCTACCTCCACAGCCATAGGCCAGGCTCAGCCTTAATTGCTCTGGATTTGAAAGTTACAGTATTGGTGCCCTTGGCCTAATCCTACTGGATCTGGGGTTTGATTGCCTTCTTTATCACCAACATGAGCAGGAACATGTCTTGACTTGGACACTTTGCCCAAATTATAGATTGTGGAAGCAAACCATGTGTTTAGAATCGCAGAGATATTATCCTTCCTTCCTTCCTTCTTTTTTTGTGAGTGTATACATTGGTTTTTGTTGTTGATGATGTTTGTTTTGTTTTCATGTTTTTTATTTTCTACTTTTGTCTTCCTTCTTCATTTATTGGGGTTTGGAGAATTTTCTTTGTCCTTTTTCCTTGCTTCTTATTGCTCTTTCTGTTTTTCTTCATTTTTCCTCGTTTCTCTTTTAATTTTTTTCTCTTTTACTCCTTATGTAATACCTTTTGCTTTCTCCTTTATTTTCTTTTTTCTTAAGTTTCTCATAAGTTTTTTTTTCTCTTTATCTAATTCTATAAACAGCCTTCTACTTTCTAGTAGGATCCCTTGTACCTCTTCTCTCTCCTCATAACATATAGTTCAAGGTTTCAAAATTTTCCTTTTGCATTCCCTCATTTCCAATTCCCTATATATGTAGTAGTATAACCAAGAGGTTTACTAATCTTTAGATAGTTAACTCTTATCAAATTCCTGTTGAGTTCTGGAAACCATCAGATAGCAGAGATATTGCTGTCATATTTAGTACATATTAGCTGTGAGTCAATGCATGGGTTTTCTTAATGTTTACACCAAAATGGTGGATTTCTTTTCTAGTGTTAAGGATGGTACATAATTAGGTCTTATGGTATGTTAACATCCAATTTGTATTGGATGATACTACTATAGCTCATTTGCTTGATATTATGAGGGTCACACAATTGTTGCTATTGCTATGTAAGCCAGCACTCAGATTACCTTTGTAGCATTCATAATACTAGAGTACATTCTTGAGAAGTCAGTGTTGGGCTAATTACATGGTATTATCCTCCACTCCCAAATTAACTAAGGTGGTCAGATCTTGGGGCAGAGGCAAAGAACTATAGTTAGCCATGCCTGGAGTACATCACCAAAAAGCAACTAACTAAAGAGCAACAAAATCTTTACACTATAGGCATGCACAAACCTCAGCACCAAATGAAACAAACAAAAACAATATTAAAAACGGCAAGACAAGGCAACCAAACACCCCCAAAACTTCCAGCTGCCCCGAAGCCAATCTAGGGGATATTGAGGGGAAGAACAGCAAAAGCTACACACCCAAATTACTCAAAAGGAAACAGAGGAAGTTAGAAGACAGACCAAAAAAGGTGCTCAGCAGAGTCAGAGAAGATATAATTAACCAGATAATGGAAATAATAACAAAAATGATCTAGGAGCTTTCAGTAGACACTAGTAAAACGCTATCTGAGCTAAACAAACCATGAATGACCATTTTAGAAAAGAATTAGAGATCA
This sequence comes from Hystrix cristata, assembly GCA_004026905.1. Taxonomy (NCBI): domain Eukaryota; kingdom Metazoa; phylum Chordata; class Mammalia; order Rodentia; family Hystricidae; genus Hystrix; species Hystrix cristata. The sequence continues at coordinate 106,598 of PVJO010001047.1, forward strand.
TGAAAAGGTTTTAATCAGAAATCTAGGTGATTAAAAAATCATATTGAATGAAGGGACAGCAGAAGCAATCAGTGTGAGGACAGAACTTCAGAAATAGAAAATGATGCTTTCAGAAGATCAGTTACTCAAAGAGAACTTAAAAGCAACAAGAGGGGTTGGGGATTTAGCTCAGTGAAAGAGCATCGCCTAGCAAGCACAAGGCCCTGAGTTCAATCCCAGCCCCACCCCCCCAAAAAAGCAAAAGCAACAAGAGAAGATGAAAAATGGATCCAAGAGTTGCTAAATGACATAACACAAATCTAAGAGTGATTGGAATATGTAAAAAATCAGAAGATGACAGAAATGACATTAAAAAATCCATTCACAGAAATAATAGCAGAAAAATTCTCAAATGTAGGGAAAGAAACAAACACACAGATAAATGAGACATACAGAATTCCAAATAGCCATGACCAAAGAAGAATCTCTGCCCTACAGTATATTCAGAATGCCAGAAGTCTATTACAGGAACAGAATCTTAAAATGTTGGAGAAAGGCAGCGAATCACATACAAAGGTAAACCCATTAGAATTGCAGCAGACTTAGCACAAACCTTAAAGGCCAGGAGAACTTGGAATGAAGTGTGTCAAGTCCTAAAAGATAACAACTTCCAACTCTGACTTACATAATCCACAAAACTTAGCTTCAAAATTGATGGGGAAATAAGGTATTTGCACAACAAGGAAAACCTCAAGAAATTGGTTAAGGGAATAACTCAATAGGAAGAGATAACAATTATACACACCAAATACTAGCATGCCTGACTTCGTAAAAGAAAAATAAATAATAGACATGAAAAATCAGATAAACATCAGTATAGTTTTAATAGGGAACCTCAATATAGTGCCATCACAAATGGACAGGTCAACCCAGCAAAATTCAATGAGAACCATTGGAGTAGAATCAAATCTCCAAATAATAGATATCTACAGAGTGTTCTATCCAGCAACAGGATACACATTGTTCTCACCAGCACAGGAATTTCTCCAAAATAAACCACATATTAGCTCATAAAGCATGCTTAAGTAAATGCAAGAGAAACAAAATTATCTTATGACTATTATCATATTGCAGTGAAACTAGAAACCAATGGCAAAAGAAACCAAGGAAACTATGCAAACACATGGAAATTAAACAATACCCTCTTGAATAATTAATAAGTCACAGATGAAATTAAGGAAGAAATTAGTTTCAATAATCAGACAATAGTGACAGTATGATGTACTGGAAACTGTTGGACGCAAAGCATTCCTAAGAGAGATGTTTATAATGATAAAGTCCCACATCAGAAAAATAGTAAGCTCAGATAAACAGCCTAATGGTACATCTCAAGGTCCTAGAAAAGCATGAACAATCCAAATCCAAAACTAGTATGAGAAAGGAAATTATAAAGATTAGAGGAGAAATTAATAAAATTGAAACAAAAAATACAAAGAATCAATGAATAAACAAAGTAGACAAATGCTTCACTAGTCTTAACAAGGAAAGAAAAGACCCAAATCCATGCAATTAGAAATGAAAATGGTGATATTGCAACAGATTCTCCTGAAATTCAGAAGATCATTAGTAACTACTTTGAGAATTTATATTCTAATAAAATGGAAAATTCAGAAGAAATGGATAGATTCCTAGATACATATGAACTGTCAAAGCTGAGCCAAGCAGAAAGTATGAAAATCTGAAATATCCAACATCACTCAGTGAAATTAAAGAAGTAATTAAAAACTATCAACTAAGAAAAGCCCTGGTCCCAACAGATTAATTTATGAATTCTACAAGAATTTTAGAAAATGTTTCATGTCCATACTCCTCAAACTCTAATTGGTAAACCTCAGACACCTTGAGGTGTACCATTAGGCTAAAATAAAAAGGAAGCAATACTCCCAAAGTCATTCCTAGAAGCAAGCACTACCAGGAAAGGACCCAATTAAAAAAAAGAACTACAAGACAATCTCTTTAATGAACATCTATACAAAAATCATCAATAAGACACCAGCAAATAGAACACAGCAGATCATCAAAAAGATCATACACGATGACCAAACAGGATCATCCAGGGATGCAGGATTGGTTCAACATACGTGAATCAGTTAAATGTACTACGCCACATAAACAGAAACAAGGACAAAAATCACATGATGTTCTCAATAAGTGCAGGAAAAGCATTTGACAAAACCCAACATCTGTTCATGATTAAAAACTCAGAAGAAAATAGGTACAAAAGGTCTTTATCTCAATCTGATAAAACCGACCTATCACAAACCAACGGCTAACATATTAAATGGAGAGAAGCTGAAAGCTTTCTCTCAAATCAGGAACAAGATGAGAATTTCTGCTATCCTCACTCCTGTTCAATATAGTTTTCCAAACATTAGCCAGAGCAATTAGAAGAAAGAACGAAAAGGGATATGGGTAGGAAAGGAAGAAGTTAAATTATCATTATTTGTAGACAACATGATCCTATAAGTAGAAGATGCCAAAAACTCTACCAAAAGACTCCAAGAACTAATAATGAAATTCATTACCATAGCAGGTTCCAAAGTCAGCACACAAAACTCACTATCATTTTCATACGCCAATACTACACTCACAAAAAGAAATTAGGGAAATAGTACCTTTCACAATAGCCTCCAGAAAAATAAAATACTTTGTAAAAGATCACTACAGTGAAAACTACAGTACTCCAAAAAAGGAGATTGAAGAAGACCTCAGAAAATGGAAAGATGTCCCCTCTTCCTGGATAGGCAGAACCAATATAATCAAAATGGCTATACTTCTGTATACAGATTCAATAGAGTCCAATCAAAATACCAATAGCATTCCTCACATCCAGAGAAAACAACTCTAAAATTTTTGTGTAGCCATAAGAGATCTAGAATATCAAAAGTAATTCTGAGCAACAAGGACAAGGCCGAGGGCATTACAGTCCTGGACTTCAAGTTACACTACAAAAGCTACAGTGATTAAAAACAGCATAGTATTAGAAAAAAAATAACAGACTTATGAATCAGCAGAGAAATGAATAGAGGATTCAGAAACAACTCCCAGCAGCTTCAGCTACAAAGGGGCCAAATCCTTTCACTGGAGAAAAGATAGCCCGTTTAATAAGTGGTGCTGGGAAAACTGGCTATCCACATGCCAAAAGACTGAACCTGAACCTGTCTCTCACAATGCACTAAACTAAAATCAAAATGGATCGAAAATCTAAATATTAAAACAAAAATGTTTAATCTCCTGGAAAACAAAATAGGTAAAATTCTTGACATAGATGTAGGTAAAGACTTTCTGAACAGAGGCCCTGTTGCACAGGAAATAATACCAAGAATCAATGAGTGGGATCACATCAAATTAAAAAGCTGTACAACAAAGCAAACCACCAGTAGTGAAGAGACAACCTACAGAATGTGAAAATAATTGGCAGCTACACCTCAGAGAAAGGACTAGTATCTATAAAGAAGTCAAACAATTAGATCCCCCCAAATTTAAAGACCCAGTTAAAAATGGGCATCTGAAATGAATACTCCTCAGATAAAGAAATACAAATGGCCAATAAATACATGAAAATATGTTCAATATCACTGGCTATTTGAAGAATGCAAATTAAAACAATTTGAGATTCCATCTCACTCCAGAAAGAAAGGCTGTCCTCGAGAAATCAAACAAATGCTATAGAGGCTATGCAAAAAAAGAAACCCTTCTTCATGTTGGTAAGAGTGTAAACTGGTATAGCTCTATGGAAATCAGTGTGGAAATTTTTCAAAAAACTAAAACTAGAAGTTCCATTTGACCTAGCTATTCCCCTTCTAGACATCTTCCCAAAAGAATTAAAACATCATATTACAGTGATACATGCATACTCTTGTTTATAGTAGCACAATTCACAATAGCTAAATCTTGGAAGCAGCCTATATGTCCGCCAACAGATGAATGGTTAAAGAAAATGTGGTATTTATAAACAAACGAATACTACTCTGCCATAAAGGATATACTTGTGTCATTTGTAGGAAAATAAGTGCACCTTGAGACCATTAATGTCAAGTGAAGTAAATCAGACACATAGGCTTGAATATCAATACATGGTTTCTCTTACATGAAAAACACAATATATAAATAAAACGGAAAATAAAAGCTAGACCATAGGAAAAAAGAGAAAAGTTATTGTAATCCAATATGGTCAATGTTCGGCAGGGGATTTAGCTCAGTGGTTAGAGTGTTCACCTTGCAAGCACAAGGCCCTGAGTTCGATCCCCAGCACCAAAAAAAAAAAAAAAAAAAAAAAAAAAATATGGTCAGTGTATCTAAAAGTGTGCTTTGGTTTAGTATAACTGTTTTGTGTTTTACCTGTTTTTTGACCTGTCAGTCTGGCTGTTAATCTGTTATAATTAATTTGATAAAAACTTATAAAATAAATAGTTTATGATAATTAACTTGATAAAGATGTATAAATAAAACTGATGCTGACATAAAGCTTTTTTAAAAAACATGGGTGGAAAAGAAAGGGAAAAAGAGAATTGAGTTGTGTTGTATACGTGTACCAGTTCTCCACAATTAATGTAATCATTATATACTGTAAACGTGTATTAATAATTTTTTAAATCTGAAATAACAGAAAAAGGAGCTTGTTTTCAATATTTAAAAAATACTGAAGGCAATTAATACATGTTTTCTTGCTTATGGGATTTTAAGGAGCCTGATGATTATTTTTAGTTTCATGTGTTATAAAGTGACCATTTTTCCCGTAGCACCTTATTTTCTCTACCTAACAGATGAACAGTTTCAAAAATCTATGCTCAACTTGAAAAACTGGTCCTCTCATAACTCAGTGGGACAAAATCAATTGTCTGCAAGTGAGAGAAGTCAGGAAGAGGTCTGACATCTGAATACCTGATGATCCATAATCTTAGTACATAGGATTTGATGTAAAAGGATTTCATGGACTCTAGGAAATGTAGATAGCAGGTCTTAGAAGACAGACCAGAAGTAATACCTAAATGGCTGTTTCCTATTGGCCCTGTCTGTTATCTTCCTGCTGCAGGGAAATGTGATGCCCAATAAGGGAGCCCAGCAAAATATCAGAGGAGAATGAGAACCAGGACACAGAAGTGCAGCTAAATAACTTGTTCCAGGGACTCAGGGCCAATATTAAATTCTGTTATCATATGCATCAATTAGCCACACAACTCTTGATTCTCCAGCACCTCCAAATCTGCTTCTCTGCCTTGTCCATTTCAATAAGCAGGAGCACCTCCTACTCTCTCCAGACCCCTCCTGCTGGACCTATTACTTCTTTTTCAATCAATTAAAATATCTGTTCTCTTCTTTATCTGGTTTCATTTAAGCTGGTTTCATTTCCTTAAGGACAAAAGGAATTTAGTTTGACAAACATGGAGATGGGACAATTCATCTCTGAAAGGAATTGAAAATGCTTCTTTTAAGTCCTGACCTGAGGGTACAAGAATGGAGAGGGAGAAAGGCAGTCTTTTTCATAGATTTATTAGACTCTCTTTTGATACTATACATAAAAGGAAAAAAATATTGAAATAGGCACTTGAGCTACATAGTGAGTTTGAGGTTGTCTCAGACTACCCAGTGAGACCTTTTCTCTAAAACCAAAACCAAAACCAAACCAAACAAGCCAGGTGTAGTGGCTCAGGCATGTAATCCCATAATGGAAGGGGGCTGAGCAGGAGGACTGAAAGTTTGAATTCCACCTGGGCAACTTAGTTAGCCCCTGTCTCAAAATAAAAAATAAAAAGGGCTGGGGAAATAGCTAGTGGTAGAGTGTGCCTGGGCTTGATCCCTAGTACCAAAATAAAAACAATAAAATAATAATAATAAAAGGTTTTCTTTTGCTATGCTGGATCTTTTGTGCTTCCATATGAATTTTAGGATTTTTTTCCGGTTCAACATAGATGCAAAATTCCTCCATACAGTTCTTGCAAACAGAATTGAAAACATATTACAACAATCATACATAATGGTCAAGTTGTTTGCATTCCAGGAATGCACTGATATTTCAATACACACAAATCAATAAATGTCATTACCACATAAATGGAATCAAGGACAAAAACCCTATGGTCACCTCAATAGATGCAAAAAAATGCCTTCAACAAAATCCATCATCTCTTTATCATAAAAGCCCTGAAGGATCTAGGTATAGAAGTATCTTAACATACGAAAGGCTATGTACAATCTACCCAAAGCCAACATCATGCTGAATGGGGAAAAACTGAAAGCCTTTCCTTTAAAATCAGGAATGAGACAAGGATGTTCACTCTCACCACTCCTGTCTAATATAGTAGTATACGTGAAGTATTTTAGCTAGAGTAACTAGGCAAAAGGAAAAAACGAAAGGGTTGCAAATAGAAAAAGAAGAAATCAAATTATTCCTATTTGCAGGGTCTTTGAAGACCCTGAAAACACCAGAACACTTTTAGGTCTCATAAAGAAATTCGGCAAAGTTTCAAGATACAAAATCTTACAGAAATCAATAGCTTGCTTGCTTTTTTTTTTTCCCAATAGCTTTCTATATACCTATAATGAACCCCTAAGAAAGAAATCAGTTTCTTTCGTAATAGCTAAAACAGAAACCTAAGAATAAACCTAACAATGGAGGTGAAGATGCTCTACAATGAAAATTACAGAACACTTTGAAGGAAGAAATTTAAGAAGACCTGAGAAAATAGAACAATATCCCATGTTCATAGATCAACAGAATTAATATTGTAAAAATGCCCATATTACTGATAGTGATTTACAGAAAAGTAACTTTGAAATAACCAGTCTGGTGTCCACTTTCTCACACCTGTTTCTGCCTTTAAACTAAATTCCTTTGCTTAGCCTATGAAATAAATAGTCCTGTTTTATGTAATGAAGTGTTACCTGATTCTAGAAAGAAAAATAAAGCCAATTAAGATCTTTAAATTGTTGTAATTTTATCGTCTGACAAAATGAATCAAAGGAGGGCAGAGAATTTGACACTATTGTTACCATGCAAAGTGCAATCAAAATATACACTGAATGTTTAAATGTTATAAAAATTTACAGTAAAAGACACATTGCCATCAATCTCTCTCAGAATACTCCCCGTTACTTTGAATACATTTATACCATCTTTGTTGCCATTTTCTGAAGCAGTTCTAGAAGTCCTGTTTTGTGAATGTCACTATGAGGCATGATCAAAAATGCAGTGAATGCTGCTGGTGCGTGCCATCAAGGCAAGCTCCTAAATAACATATGGTGTGTTCTCCACATTATTCACTGGCTCTGGCACTGTGCAACTTGTCTCTTTTCCTCAAAGCCAAAATGACCATGAAAGGTAAATATTTCCAATTGACTCAGGACATGAAGAGAGCCAAGCTAGTGCAGAGGACTTCCAGAACTACATCAGAAAGTGGCAAAATGGATAGGATAAGTGCATGCCAAGTGAGGGAGAGTATTTTGAAGGGGTTTAAACACTCACTGTATTTTTCAATCATCCTTCATATATGCTCCAAATGATACCACATTCCTAATTTTCGGTAGCCAGGATTCACTATAGACTCTCCTTGCCTGTGCTACCAAATTCCATTTCCATTTAAAAACACAAGTTTATTGTCTGTGGTGAACACAAAGAAACTCTATTCAAGATTGATGAACAACCTCTTATGACCAGAAAGAGTTAATGTGAGTAAGTACTGTGAATTTCTAACTTCATAGTAGACACTGCTGGGAATGCCAACCTCGTTAAATAATTTTAACCTCTGAAACATTTTTATTAGCAAATAATATGTGTAGATTTCATGAAGAATTAAAAAAGGAAGTCTTCCTGAATAAAGACTCTAATTTTTTATAAGTCCAGTTTGTTCCCATGATAGCATTTTTTTAAGACGATTCTACCAATGGGCACATCTATCAATGGTTCACATTGTTTCTTTGAGTGATGTGATAACAGGTCTTTTATGACTTCCAAATTCTCCATTTGGTAGAGAGTGTCTTAGGTTTTCTAGAGTCAGTGGTTGTAAGAGAGCAGATTTAGTAGAGGACATTTATAAGTTACAATATTCACCCACAAGCCAAATGCAGGAAGTGCCAAATGTCCATCTAGGCACTGGAGACCCGAAAGATCCAATCAAGGGCTGGGAGCCCACAGCACTGTCCCATGTAAATCTGTGTCTGCAGATGATGGCTGAAGAAATCTTCACTGAAGCCAGGATACGATGCTCGCAGCAGAGAGGACAACCAGAGCTCCTCCGAAGCAACAGCAGCCATCCTCTACGACAGCAAGGTCCTGAAGCTCCTTCCTTGACGAGGACAGCTGAGTTCCTTTCAGGAGAACCAGCCACAGCAGAGCTTCTCCTGGGAAACAGCCCGCCAACTAGCTTCGGCTGCCACTCTGCCTTATGTTGCATTGGTAACAACCCTCAGGTGGGTCTTCTACACCCAGCATCACACCAACTCAGTCCGTCTGGGCGTTCTGGCTCAAGTTGATCACATTAACCTGAGCCAGAGAGAATTTTAAATTTTGTATACATGGAAAAATAAACTATTTTAAGTGCTGCAAAAGCTTTTATATGGCCTGTTCACGTAGAATGCTTAATGGGTATTTGTTAAATAAGTCAGTACATTCTCAAACTTTTAGTGATTTCGAAAACATTAAAGGTATTAATTTCAGGTCAAAATAACTTCTCAAATTTTCCTTTAGGGGACGTATGCTGGTAACTTTGTCTTTAGCATTTGAAAACCCCTGATGAGAAAGTAAAGAGCTTGATAAACTCTGTAGATGTTATATTGTACTCGAAGGATAAAGTGAATTTGCTTTCCCTTTCTTTTTTAGAACATTCTAAAAATAAACACTCTTTGCAAGTAGGGCATAAGCATAGTTTTGAGTGTCATCACTTAACTTGTACTTAATAGGAATTGCTAGTCTTTCAACTCATGTTGATGGAATAGATTAGAGAAGAGAATGCAAAAAATGTTCATCTAAACTGTAGGATGTAAAGACAAGTAAAAGCAATGAAAATCAACCATAAGTTACTGGCACAATCAGCTCTTCATCTAGGGGCAGAAGATTTCAAAACATGTCTTTAAGTTTAGCTCATTCAGTTGCACTGGGAGGGCTAATGGGTCTCATGTCTCAACCTTACATAGTCAATTTAGCCAGTGAATGTGCTAAACTGGTCAGATTTCCTACATAGATTTTGCATGCTCTTAAGGAAAATCAGATAAGAGCACTATCGTGAGAAAACAATTCAAAATATAGTTTTTAGTAAGGGGAAGTTCTTTGACTTTAATATTAGGGACAGAGATGAAGGATGGTGGTAGTTGTTGGTAAAATTCCAGATACGTGAATACGTCTCTATAAAGTCAATCAATTTATTGGGAAAATATAATTGGAAAAGTTAAGCTTTTAACGTCATGAGAAAATTAAATGTGAATGATTGACTAGCTTATTTATCAACTGCTTTAATTCTGCTATTGAAGAAACATGTACAGCAAACTAACAAGGTATAGCATACACATTTTGTAATCTACTCAAGATCTCTTTGTGCCATGTCTTGCTCTAGTAGCTGCCAAAGTTGGTTTGGAGCAGCATCTTGTAGATATAACTGAGCTGCACTCAGCTAAGCTCAAAACATTTACTTACCACTTTCTGCAGAGCATATTTGATGTCATAGTGGAGGCTAGCAGAATTCTTGATTGCATGAGTGATCAAGAAAAACTGTGTTATTGTCAGTAGGGTAGTTTATACTCAGTGGGAGACAGGGCTTATAAATAAATACTTTTCATCTCCCAGGTGTATTTTCTGAGACAGATTTCATAAGGCTCATTATAAGATCCTGGTGAGATGGAGTATCAGTTGCTTATAGTGGTAGCCAATTACATAAAACATCTTTGAACTCATTCTCTCTTCTTTTTCCCATTCTCCCAGGCTCTCCATCATATTTCTTGGGATTACTGCCCAAATAAACTACTAGTATGCAATCCTATGTCTTAAGAGACCCAATGTCAGACAAAGGGCTGGGAGAAAGCAATGTGGTAATAAAGCCATAACTTAAGAACAGTAATTACAATGAGAAATGATGAGATGGGTTTGAGAGAAAGAGACTCTGAAAGAATTGATAGGGGTTAGGGATTTAGCTGAAGTGGTAGAGTGCTTGCCTAGCAAGTGCAAGGCCCTGAGTTCCATCCCTACCACCCCCAAAAAGAAAAAAAAAATTGATAGAATTCAGAAATTAAACAATGAAGAAAGACAGCAATGAACTTGGAGGGCTATGATTTAAAAGTAAATTTAGCATTTGGAACTAAGATATAGTAATTAGGTGGAAGTTGAAATCTTATTAATGAAGAAGACATTTTGAAGAGATGACCAATAAGGTATAGACTGAATTTCAGTTAACAGATATCAGGAGTTAGGAAGAAAAAGAAAGGGCAGCTCCTCAGCACTCGGAAAATAAAAGTGTTCAGGTCTGTGTGTAATGACAAGTGAGTGGAGAGAACATGTAGTTCAATTCCGCCGTCAGGTTAGAGATCAGACTAAAGGAGTACAGGATGGTAGTAGTAGGCAGTGAGGAGATGGAGACAGTAATGTAGATGACTCACTGTACAGATGAATGTAGAGGGAGACAGTTCATTCTAGAAGAGTGACAAGCTTGCAAGGCATGAACTGAAGGAGAGAAGTTAGAGGCTTTAGGCCAAAGTATAGTAATATTTTTTAAGATTTTAAAAAATGGGAAAATGCTAGTGGAGAGAGGTTTCATATAAAAATCCTGAGTTTTGGGGCTGGGGATTTAGCTCAGTGATTAGAGTGCTTGCCTTGCAAGCACGAGGCCCTGAGTTCGATCCCCGGCACCACAAAAAAAAAAAAAAAAAAAAAAAATCCTGAGTTTTACTTTCAAATAAACTTTATTGAAATTAGTCACTCACTATATAGAAAATCTGATATTTATCTTTACACATTTATGCATTTTTAATAGTTAAGAACACTCATTAAAAAAAATATGAACACTCCTCATAAGCACTTTCTTTAAAATGTTGGTTCACAGAATGGCATTATTGAAAGGTACCTCTCTTTCAGAAAATATTGGAAGAATTCTACTTGAATAAATATTGCATAACTCAGTGCCTACTTTTACATACCCATGTTTGTGGTAAGCTAATCCTAGTTTCCAAAAAAAGGTTTTTGTACTGTTGAAAAGCATTTCTGAAATACTGCCAACTTCAACTTGTGATTGAAGTTGTTTGGTATAAAATAGGTTAGAAAGGGTGAGATGCCAAGTAGGTATTTAAAGAAGGAACTTGATTTTTTTTAAATGTATTTGAGTGAGTCATAGATTAGATCCTCATTTTGCAAAAATGTTTTCAATTGTCTGATCAATTTCTGTTTTTCCATTGAATTTTTTTTCTTCTTTTGCTGCCTTTCAACCATCTGCTTTAAATATAAATGACAGCTTATCACACTGTGTTTAGATTTTAGCATACATCTCTCTAAGGTATGTTTGTTGTCTGTTGGATTTACACTTTGGATTAAGCAGTTACTATATGAGGGAGATTTGAGGCAGTAACTAGTGACTGCAGAGAGTGAGTTTTGCAAACCACATCTTGTTTATCTAATTTCTTATTATAAGCCTGTTGTTTATCTATACAATGTAACTGTGACAGTCAAATTATAATTCATTTGTAGAAGGGTTTTTTTTTTTCACATTCTCATGATCTGGTTTCAATTGATACTATTTTTCTATGTTCACGCCATCATTCATTTATTTATTTATTAATTTACTCGCAAATACATATAGCTGTCAGGACATTGTTTTCTTTATTTTTCTACATTATCACCTGCATAGTCTATCCCCCCTTTTAAGAAAAAGCTTTATTGAGACATATTTTACATATCATACTACTTACTGATTTATAGTATAAAATCTGTTTTTAAATTTTATTTTTCAAGAGAAATGGCCTGACAATATCTAGAATTGGGAACTGTTCTTGTAAATCTAGATATTTGACCACTGTCTATGTTCTTAAATAAGAAGGTCCAACTTTAGGATTCTGTGGCTATATGTTCTTCCTAGAGTAAATAGAAGACATGAATGTTTTCACTTTTCTTCTTGTGACTCCTCTGCAAAATTCCAGAAACCCGAAGGGCCACTGAGTGTGTGGCCATAGAGAACCTAGGACAGTTTCTGCAATCACAGCCCTGTCATTTTATTCCCGAGCACAGATAAATCAAGCTCCAGTAGTGATGATCAAAAAAATACTTACTAAATTATCAATACTCACCAGGTGCTGTAGCTACTGCTAATCAGATCACAAATGACTTAAAATTGTATTTTAATTCATGGTATTAAAAAATGAGAAATGCTTGCACATGCTCTTTAAAAACAATCAGATAAGCAAAAGCCAAGCCAGTGTTGATCCTAAATGAAATGTAATGTACATATTCTTTTATTTCTCTCCTTTGGGATTTTTTCTTTTTCTTTCTTTTTTGCAGTGCTGGGCATCAAACCCAGGTCCTTCTGCATGCTAGGCAAGTGCTCTACCACTGAGCTACATCTACAGCCCTGGGACAATTTCAATTATTTAAGAAATTACCCAGCTAGAGCTGGAAGCACCACAAAATACACACATACACAAAACTAGTACATGTATAATACATAAAAAAATTGAAAATACTCAGAAGGAAAAGAACGAAAAGAATTGTAAGCACTCTTAATCCTATCTCAGAGATAGCCATGTATCTCCAGATATAAATTGGTGTAGGTCAGTCTAAAGTTTTTTTGATGTATACTTGTATAAATTATGTGTGTTTAGAAGCCTGTCAAGTAGCTTGTGGGCCTCAAGGAAGCACTGCTATGTGCCCTGACTAAAGAAGACAGCTCTTCGGCTTCTTAGAGCTCAGTTCCCAGTCTCCAGTCACCAAATCTGCAAATCTGCAAAACACACACACTCTTACCCACAGAAACAAGTGATTTTTAGGACAAGGAGATCCTAAGTCAAACACACATTTTCTTTTTCTCAGAGAACATAATGACCAGTCACACGGTAAGAATACTTAGCTTACATATAAGGTGCATTCTATGTTGTGAATCTCTTTGTAGAAAACATTCAAGTTTTGGGGCTTCCCATCTCATCTACAGTTGAGGGATCATATCAGTATTTATGCTACTAAAGTCTATTCAGGATTTTCAGATCAAAGGACCGGTCTGCACTAAAAGTGCATCCAGTAACCACAAAACAAACAAATGATAAAAACCAGTTCACTCCTTTGATAGTTTTGTAGGTTTTTATCTCCATTGGGGTTTCAGTTGGCCAAGTTTCAAAAAATGTACACGTTCAAGGCTCTTGTCCCTTAACGGTCTCAAGTCCTGACTGGTTCCTCTGAGGATGGTCTTCATTACAGGAAGAGGTGGCAAAGGGGTACTTTGCATTTGCATGTTTTAATCATGTATGGGCTTTGTAAGTTGTTGCGATAAGACCACATCCATGTGTGAATTACACAGTTCAAACATAAACTGCCAAGTCAGGCGTGGTACATACATTGATATACCAGCACTCAGGAGGCCGACGCAGGATGATTGCTACAAATTTGAGACCATTTTGGGCAGCATCGTGAGTTCAAGGCCAGCCTGAGCTACACAGCCATACCCTATCTCAAAATAAACAAACTGCCAACATCACTAACTAACAAAATAAGAGAACCTGCCACAAATGTGTTGAAGCTTTCAGCAGCAAAATTTGTATTGGTCGTATGGTCCAGGGGAAGACTAACGCAGAAGTCAGTACACTTAGCTGTGTAACAATCATGCGACTCCAGCACTTCATTATATTCTCAGTTTTCTTTTCCATCTCATGTTGTATGATATTCTGAGCCATCTTGGAACCCTACCGTTCTGTATGGTGTATAACTTTCACTTAAATACACTGATTGTGTGAAATGTGCTTCTGTTTCTCCAAATAAAATGTAATCTCCTCCAAGTTCACTTTTACTGGATTGAGGAAAAAGTCAATTTGTCATTTTCAGATTTTCTTTCCCCACTCTAGGGTTTTGTGAGATTTCCAGGGACACTGTATGGTCCACACATTGAGGAATAGACCTTCTGGTCTCCTTTTGATACAAAGTACTATTAACTCACTCCTTGTCTAACCCTGCAAGTTTTCTTAATGAGAGGTTGCTCAGCTTCTTTTTACCTTATGTTGGCCACAGGATATTTTAATAACTGTCCAAGCAACTTAAAGTTTGTTGCCACCTACTTTGTACTAGTTACTTCGCTTGTCTGCTGTTAGCCTTGCTCTGGCCTTTCTTTGCTCTGTTAATATTATACAGGGCTGGAAGTCTTCAAGATATAGTCCCCAGACTCCTTGCCAGCAGCAAGCTTCTGATTCAGGCGGCTAAAAGTCACTGGCAGAGTATTGGAAAGCAAAAGGTTGGAACGAAAGATTTACCTGTGACTTTCAATTTCTGACTGACTTGGGCAGCAAAGACAGCATTTTCTGAGGTAACAGTATTGCCAGAGTTCCATCGCTGGCTGGGTGGCACCTCAACAGCAGACTAGAGCAGACTGCAATAGTGTCTTCACCAGCACAGAGGGAGGTAGAGGCTTGTGAACCCCAACCCAGAATGTTGGAACTTTCTATTCTTGTTTTTCATCGACAAACACCCGCTTTGCTATTTTCTCCTTTGTTATCACTTTTATAACCAAACCTTTGAGTTAAATTTCCTTCAATTGACATACTTTGGTTTTTGTTTTCTTGACTAGAACTTAACACACTGATTTCACCTCTGTCCAGTGTCCTTGAACTGCCACATCACAGGTCTGGTTTCTTCTTATAGCATTCTCTGTAAGGATAAGATGCTGTCACTTCTATTCCCAGGTCCCATAAAAGCATAGTCAAGATTCTTATGGTTGCAAATATTGGAAACCCAATTGAGGAAACATAAGACAAATGAAAAATGCTGTATAGGACAACAAGTATGAGTCATGGAACCCTATCGCTGGGATGTTACCATAGATACACTGTATAACTGGCTCTAATTCTTCATTTCCTTTCTTCTCAATGCCTCTCTCTTCACAATATGACTTTGGAGCTCTTCCCATCAGAAAGTGGAGCTTATATCTGTTGAATATTGCTGGAATCTAGTCTGGTCCTCAGACTTGGCGAGAGTGACAGAGCATGAATTTCAGGCCTTAGATCACAAGAACCCTTGCATATTTTACTAGTCAGTTTCCGTTACAAATACAGAATATGTGAAGTCATCAATTTAAAAAGCAGAAAGGTTCGTTTTAGTCCACAGTTTTAGAGGTTTCAGTCTATAGTCAGTTGGTCCATTGCTTTGGGGCCTTTGGCAAGATAGTACATCACAGTGGGAGCACATAATAGAGGAAGTTCCTCACCTCATGTTGGCCAGGAGCCAAAAGAAAGACAAAGAGGAAGGGGGGTTATGTTCCTAATATCACCATTGAGGGTATAACCCCATGTTATAACTTCATTTTTTTTTATTTTTTTTTTTTTTTTTGGTTCTGGGGATCGAACTCAGGGCCTTGTGCTCACGAGTCAAGCACTCTAACCACTGAGCTAAATCTCCAGTCCCATAACTTCATTTTTGTAGGTCCTACCTCCTAAAGGTTTCACTGCCTCCCAGAAGTGTGACAGGCTAGGACCAAGCATTCAACATGGAAACTTGGGATACATTCATGATCCAAATGATTACACAGATGTACACTTTTCATTTACACATCCTTTCCCTGAGTTCATGCTTAGTTTGCTGGAGGGATAAAGGGAATAGCTATATAATCTCAGCCAAAGTCAACATTTAGATGAGCAGACCCAAAGACTTGTGAAAAATAACAATTGATTGTTAAAAGAGTGGGTTATTATTGCTACATTTAGCTAATTGATACGGTCACCTGCAGTATTCCCATCCATAGTTCTAAATCAATCAGTTGACTCATTTAATAATCATATACCTTTAATCCCAGCATCACACCTTTAATCTCGTCACCATACACCCTAGATCCAGTCACCTCCAAAAAGCCCCACCTATGACTGCATGAGACTTTGGGGAGACATCCAGAGACAAGCTGTAATATCATACATAGTAAATACTTGATAAATTTTAGCTAATGAAACTGATATTACCATCAAAGAAAAAATGTTGACTGCTGAGTTGAAGATTTAGTATTATAGTACTGTAACTTCTTTCTATTGATTTTTATTGTCAGGTTTATTTGCTACATGCTAATAGAGATCTGCATTTTTAAATTAAATTTAAATTATCACAGGGCATTCCTACTGGAAAGCTCAGATACATGTTTGCTATTCTGATTACTAGTCATCTTTTTCCAAGGCATTTCTTCAGGTTCTTTCATATGTTCACGAAAGACCCAGAAAGTTAAATCAAAGTGTACAAAGGCCAGGAAGGCTAATATGTCAGCCATAGCAAATAAGCCTATAAGCCATGAGAAGGATGCGGATCAGAGTGTGCTTCTTTTGTAGGACACTGTAAGTCAGAAAAGCTTAGAATTTTGAAGAAGAAAAAGTGATATATCCTTATCCACTTTTTTGGTAACTTGGGCACGTTGGTAACCATATGCCCAATAATCCTGGACAGAAAGGAAAAGAAAAACATTTAAATACTGAAAAGAGTCATTAAATAATTTAATAATCTTTAAATCATACTACTTGGGGTGCATATGGATAGGAATTTAGAGGATACCAAAGCAGGAATTTATTTTAGCAAAAATAGGAAGACTTGTCTTTTTAAATTAAAAAAATATATAATTATTTGAAGATCACATTGTAGTGAATGAATACATAACTTAAGAGGACGAGCAAAATATTATGAAAAAGTGTTAAAATAGCTTCTTCTGTTTTATTAACCACACCTACATTCTTTGTGCATGTCCACATAGGAAGCAGCTAGAACTGAAGGCAGTCAAAATTCCCTTATACCCTTATCAAAAATAGAAGCCAATTACCAGAGTTGTAATGACTCACTTGTTTCCTTCAGCTTTCAATCCTTATCTTGGAACCACAGATTGCATTACAATTGGTAAGTCATTATACATCTTTTGTGAAGCACCTTGAAATATTTTGGTGAGATAATAAACTGGCCATGCTTTAGAATTCCTTAACAAAGTTAAGTTTGTGACTGAGCCGTGTTTCTCTAATGTAACACTTAAAATTAGCCTGATAAACTGCAGCAAGTCAGTAAAAAAGTTCCAAGGCAAGCATTTAATAACCAACATTATTTATTTATTTATTTTTTGGTATTGGGGATTGAACTCAGGGCCTTGTGCTTGGTAGGCAAGCACTCTAACCACTGAGCCACATACCCAGACCCTAACATAATTTAAACAAGAGATTTCCTTTGTTGAAACCCATGACATCCTTTTCTTCATTTCTAAAATATATACTATGAGCATGTCTTATGTAACCTGATGCTTAGATACTTTTTTCTCCTACAGTGTCTTTGACCCCAGTTTATTTTCTCTGTTTGTAGTTTAATAGAATAGTTGAAAACTATAAATAATATTAATAAGGGTGAGGGTTGAAATGAGATTAACCCAGGCACAACTGACTTGATTACTGATAACAATGTTAAAATATGTGACGTGGCAAGGCATGATGGTATATGCTTAAAATCTAGGGAGACTGAGGCAGGAGAATAGCAAGTTCAAAGCCAGTCTGGACTGCATAGTGAGACCCTGTCTTAGAAGAAAAATGTATGGAGTGGAGTAGTACAGTAACTTCTAGTTGTTGTTCCAAATCTATTTTCTATTTAGTCTGTATTTATAAACCCATAGTATTTATCTGGTCACATCATTGCCCCAAATCAGTGCTAAATGGTGTTTTTCTTAGCTTCTCCTGTAGGTGGGTATAATTTAGTTCTCACAATGAATTGCCTGACAATTACATATAGCTACATCTGGACTTCCATGTGAGAGAAGTAAACAATTATTTCTCCCACATGCCTCCACCCAACTGCAAATCATTCAACAAGAGGATAGTGGAAGGGATAATAAAGTGAATCCTCTGTCAAGAGGTACAATCAAAGCAAAGGATCCCCAGCACACGCCCCTCCCCCCAAAAAACAAAGGAATTGACCATACTTCAGTCTGTAATCACAATTGACAGTGCTGAGCCTTCAATAGATTACCCAACTTCAACAGAAACAAATCTACTCTTAAAAAATACAAAACATGGCATTGGGGATTTAGCTCAGTGGTAGAGCACTTGCTTAGCAAGCACAAGGCCCTGAGTTTGATCCCCAGCACCTCTCCCGGACCAAATACAAAACATTTGCTTGTAAACTGGTTCTTGCTTGTCTACTGGAGTTAATTACATATTACAGACCCTACTGAATTGTTCTATCTCTGTGAGAATTAGATGCAAACCATTGCTATCAGAAAAAAATTTAAGGAAAAATATAGAGATATGAAAAGTAATAAAGAGTGAAAAAAATCTAAGTAAGAGACCTTCATTTTGGCTGTATTTGAAAATAAAATTTTATGAGGCCCCTAAGTATTGCATCTTTTTAAAATTATATAAGTACTTTTTTCCGTAAAAGTATAGCACCTTTTCTAATTTTTTTATCTCTCTAGTGAACATTACTTGAAAAATTTGAACTTGCACCAGACATAAGTAATTCTTAGGAAAGCTCAAAAAAGTAAAATACCAGTGGCTGACAGTTTTACTTTCATCATGTAAAACTTGGATGACCAGCTAGATATATAATTGATCATATCAAAGCATCCAGTTAAACTATAATTTCTAAGCCATTTTATAGGTCAGATAAAGGACAAAGATTCTTCATGGCACATAGTAAATACTTGTGTAAAGCATCAAGTAAGGGGTATAATTATAATTTTCTTGATCAAGGTTAGAAAAGTATCAGCTAAAACGCACATTCATTCCACCAGTTACTTTAACTAAGTCTGAAAATTGTAGGACAAACATCACTACAATCAGTTGTCATCTGGGCATTATGCTTAAGCAGTTTCTTAATACTCTTGGACATGAGAAAAAGAAACTGAAAAGAATCAATACTTCCTTATAGTTGCTTATGCAAATTCTTGAAAGTTGGCCATCTTCTTTAGGAACACAAAATAACGCAATTGATGAATTTCTACTAATCCTGCTACTCCTACGATGAAAACAAAATTGATCCTAAGTTTTCTGTCATTGCCTAAAAAATATCTTCCAGAAGCACTTTTTTTCTTTTTCTTTTTCTTTTTTTTTTTCCTGTATTACTGAGTTTGTACACTCCAGGCAACTGCTCTTCCAATGAGTTAGATTCCCAGGCCTACTTCTGTACATTTTATTTTGAGGCAGGGTCTAAATTATCCAGCTTGGCCTCAAACTTGTGATCCTCCTACCCCAGCCTCCTGAATAGCTGGGATTACAGTGTGTATCACCATGCCTGGCGCGTATTTCTTTAAATCCAACTAATCAGAGCAACTAAATTCCAAAGTTTTTCTTTCTGTGTTCTGTGTTCTAATTTTTATTATCTTCCACTGTGTTCTAATTTTTATCATATTCCACTCACACTGAATATAATAAAAATTGGACAATAAAATATCGTTGAAGTATTTCTTCCGGTATCTTAACATTATTTATTTATTTATTTTTCAAAATTACTTTTCTTGCTATCTCCTTCCTTCTGCTAGGAGGTAGCAAGAAGGAAGATGGACCAAGAATTAGGAGACTTAGGTTCAATTTCTGCCTTTGACCTTCATTTGTAGTGTGACCTTGGGTACCCAGGAATTTAATATATATCACCATCTCTCACCTGTGCCACGAGTAGGATTAGACTAAAAAAACTCTGGGATTTTTCCTCTAAATAACAATATTTTAAAATCATAATTTAAACCTTTAAAAATATTTATTTGGTATACTTGTGTAAACATCCTTGGGTTTTGCTTTAAAAACAATCAATCTTAGAAATGGTAACATTTGTGGGACAATTTTAGTAGGGATTTGAAGCAGATATTTGTTGATATTTTCAAAAATAGTAACTATGAATATCCTCTCTCTGAAATGAGTGTTTGGATTGAGTATGATTATTCTATATTTGATGATAATTTCAGTATAGAACTGGTAATTATAACCCAGTGTTACACATAGAATAAGTTATGAGCAAGTCTGCAAATTCATTACTAAAAATATTTATGTGTGTGTTTGTGCGGCTGTGTGTATATTTGCTTTTGTAAACTCTAGTAGTATGTCCTCTGAATTTGCCAATGCGTAAACTTGCAGTGAAGAAATTTGGCACTGTAGGAATCTTTATTCAGACTATAAGAAACTATAGTAATAAAATCATTACAAAGATGAGCTAGATCTTATCATAAGGCAAAATTTGGACATTAGCCATTCTTGTAGCCCACAGAGTCGCTTCTCTTGTTCAGAAATCATTAATTTACCTTCTCAGAAGCCACTCATTCTTACTAAGCCTCTCCCCTGCCTCCCAGGCCCACTTGCTCTGCCTCTACGCCATGATTGATGCTGCAGCTCAGACTGACCTTTCTCCACCAGCTGCCATACAGGCACTGAAACATCTCAAGGGAGTAGTCTGGCTATCTTTCACAAAATACATCTTGGTTAGTTTTAGCTGCAGAGCACTCATCCTTTGTCTATAGTAGATGTTGATGTCTATGTTGTATAATTAATATATTTAACATCATTTATGGCAGTTTCAAATTTTTATAGATTTTACCCAAATTACATTATCAGTTCTTACGGATTCTTCTTTGACCTTCAAATAAAAGCAGTTACCTAAAAGTCGACCTAAATCAGAATCACACATTAGAAACATAACAATTCGTTGAATTTGTCTAAGGATTTTTCTCACCATTTACCTAATTCTCAGCTGATTTATATTGATTTTACAGTTCCACAAAGGAAATGCCAAATTATTTAGAAGATTGAGTATAGTTTCATCAGCTGCTAAATGAATACAGAGAAGGAAAGGAAAATCTGTAATTTAAGGAACACCTGCTTTATGTACAAAAGCAAGTACTTAAAACTGATTACCCAACTGTTGTCTTCATTATTCTGAGGAAATCATTGGAATGTGGGATCATACTTGCTTGACTTTAGCTTACTGATATAAATGCTAGGGACAGGTATCTTTTAATACTTGAGGACATTCTAAATCATGTTTAGCATGAAATTATAAGCTGAGCAATGATGAATAAAGTAAGCAAAATCTTTGTGGTTTTGAGAACTGTGGACATGAAAGGAAAGTTGAGTAAATAGAAAACTCAAACTTGTGCGCAAAACATTGTTCAAAAGCATACCTGAACTGACATTGATTAGTCATTTTTGTTTCTGTAATTCTCAGTACTTGTAAGCTACGTACTCTCAATTGGTAAATATTATACTTTATGTGCAACATTCACAGATAGAAACATGGTCATGATTTAATCATGTGCTTTTGGAAAAGAAATTGAAGAAAAATCAAGTTTCGAGTCTTTTTCTTGAAAACATGCTGAATCCATTTGTAAAGGAGAGAACTCAAAGTGGTGAAAAAGAGTATTAGCCAGATAATATTTATATCTGCTTTTAAATTACATGTTCCCTTTTTGTTAGCAAAGGTACCACATTTACTTTTTTTTTTTTTTTTTTTTTTGGTGCTGGGGATCGAACTCCACATTTACTTTTAAGGCAGATAGATTTTTTTTTTTTTGCCTTAGTACAGCTATAGTCAACAAGTAAATGCAAATTATTTTGTCACCAAATTCTTTAAGCAATTCATTACCTAAGATTAAAGTGCTAAATGTTCATTCCATTGTTGGGTGGGTTTCGTCTAGTATAACTTGAGAGATTTTACAGACAACAGACTAGGCTCTTCCAGCTTTGAAAATGCGTCAATGTGTGGGTACTGAAATTCCTTGCTTCTACAGAATTATTCATACTACTGTCATCCAATTAACTCTACCCTCATTTTGTTATATCAGTTCATTTTTATGTCATGTGAAAGCTCTGCAAAAAGGTATTTATGTAATAAATTAGTGATGTTGAATTAGTTTAAGGTCCTATATAATGTATACGTTCTACAACAAAACATTTAGATTTTCAAAAAGCAAGAAACCAACATTTTTGAATTTTTGTTTGATTACCCACATATTAGCAAGGACACTATTCACATCCACATCCCTAAAGGGACTGTATCATTTCTGTTCTTGTTATCAATGGGAATTTTTTCTCAGTTTTTCTGAGATAGGGTCTCGCTGTATAGTCCAGGCTGTTCTTGAACTCACTATGTAGCCCAGGTTGGCCTCATACTGATGGTGATCTCGTGGTTCAGCCTCCTGAGTGCTAGGATTATAGGCATGTGCCACCACACCCAGTTTCAAGTGGAATTTTTGATGTGTAAATTTTTGCTTGAAATAAAGGAGCAGCTGGTCTGGTGTTTATATATCGTTGAATTGTCCAGAATGTTAGTCGAAGAGGGATTTTTTTTTTTTGCTATGAGATTCTGTCACCTAGATGGCTGCAGCTCTGGGATTTGAGCTTTCTTTACCTTTACCCTCAACTTTAATGCCTTTATATTAGTAAACTTTAGGTTCCTTTGCTTTGCAAGCTTTTATTCCCTAACTTTGCACACATTCACCTTCCCTCAACATTTTCCACATGTAGACATGGTGTTACACTGTTTTACCATTATGACTTTGAACAGAGCTATCATAGTACTGTCTTCTCTATCATACCCTTTTAGGCAACTGGTATCACTTTACCCAGTCATTGAAGTCTTCCTCAACCCCTCCTTGAACTGTTCCATGCCTGACTGCCACTCTGACCCTTCCAATACTGTTTTGACCTCCATGTTGAACTTTCCATGACCTAGGCATCATTGTTATGACCTCACAGACTTCTTTGTCACTCGTTTCTTGTCAAGAGAAGGCTGTTGAAAGACAGAGGATCCTGTGGGCCAGATCCTGTGCAAAGTGAAATTTTTCATTAAAAGGGTTACAGGTTATGTCTAGAGCCAGACCAAAGTATGAGAGGCATGCAAGATCCAATCAGGACTAAAAGAATATGAAAAGTTCACAGAATGCTATCAGGCAGTAAAGAACTAAGTGGGACCAAATCAAAGCCTGAAAAAAGTTAATTGCAATCAGCGTGAAGATACAGAATTTTAGGTACTCCAGTTAGGTGATTAAAATTGTTTTGCAAGCTGCATGGGCTTGTTGACATAAATTATATGTAAAACAAGGTTCAGTCCATTTTGTAATCCCAGTAGAATCATGGAAGTGTAAACCTCAAACCTCACTCTGTAGTTTTAAATTTCTGAACAATAAAGTAACTGTCAAGGTACTAGGACTTTGATTTAGTAACTCCCTTCTACATCCTTCTACATAAGGTGATAAATCTTCACTAAATAAATATCTTGATACACAGGGAGGTTTAAGACTGTATATGATACAGTGAAATAAATCAAACTCGAGATACTTATACTTTTATTTTATTTTTTGGTGGTGTTGGGGATCAAGCCCAGGGCCTCCTGCTTGCTGGGCAAGTGCTCCACCACTGAGAAATAATCCCAGCCCTTCCGCTTTTATGTAAGAATAATTTACTTTATAATCATTAGGGAAATGTGTGTATTCCTTTCTTAATAAGAGATTACACATGTGAGTTCCCTTGAAATATGCATTTGATTTAGATATGTGACTCAGGTAGAAAAGTATAATACAATTAAAATTATTAAAAATAAGTTTGGGAATATTTAAGAAAAATTATGATTCACATTTTTATTGATATAATTTATTACATATAAAGGAGTTATTTAGGAGCTGAGGAAGGCTTTGTTTGGTTTTTAAGTGTACCTGTCCAAACACTTGAAATGCTTGCAAAAAATCAGATCTATTAAATTTATAATTTAAAATTCAATTAAATAATTAAATATGTAAGTGATTTTAATCTGTACAACAAGATTTAATTGGACTCATATTTAAATTAAAGAAAAAATAAAAGAATGTCTAAAAGTGATTATTCTTTTTGCTGAGGGTAGGAGAGTTTACTGGGGATTGAACTCAAGGTCTTGGCCTACTAAGCACACTAGCTACATCCAACCCATTATTATTCTTATTTTATAGAAAATTATTAGATTTTAGGAGGAAAATTTGGATATTGACCTCGAATTCTTCAGAAACATATTAAAAAATGTTAAAAACTGAATAACTATAAATAGCCCTCTCTAAATACAAGCTAAGATACTTAACCTAACCCTTGACACTCTTCATTTTCCTTCCATAGTTTTTTTTCCAGTGCAAGGATATGCAAAAAGAATTTGTAGTTCTGCCCCATATTCTTCCTTTTTTCCAACCAAAGTGAAATTCTACATCTTCAGAATGTCTTCCCTAAAATTCAGTTCTTGATTCTTCCCTAAAATTCAGTTCTTGATTCCTTCTTGCTTTGAACTTTTAGAGTTCTTTTACTCTGCTTCATTCACTTTGGATTTCACTGTAATATTTTTTTTTTTGGTCAGAAAAATGCTCTTATACCACCTGAAGTAAATATCTTCACATTTTTATACCCTCTGCTATGATACTAGGCAGAGGGCTGTCTGATTAAATCCTTGACTGGATGACTTACTATCTTTCAATAGGTCAATGCATTTTTGTATCTAACAGATTTATTGAGGTACAATTTACATGCCGTAAATATTTCCCATTGAATGTGCTTGATTCAATTTTTAAAAATTTATAAAATTGTTAACCTTTGCTATAATTCAATTTGAAAACATTTTAGTAACTGTCAAACATCTCATTAAGCCTATTCTATGCAAAGGAACACCCCATTCCATCCAGATTTCTACTTCCAGCCCCTGGCAATCACTAATCTTTTCTTGTCTCTGTATTTGCCTGTTCTGCACAATTTATGTAAATTTAAAACTACATATTATTAAAAAAAACTACATATTATATATAGTCTTTTGTATCTGTCTTCTGTCATTTAGCATACTGTAAATTTTCATCTCTGTTATAGCATAATAAATATCTTATTTCTTTTTATTCTAAATAGTATTCTACTTAATGGGTATTCTACCACTTTGTTTAGCTGTTAACCAGATTAAGTAAATTTAAGTTGTTTCCAGTTTAGGGCTATTATGAATAAAACTGCTAGGAATCCTTGTATGAATTTGTTTCTGTTTTCTGTGATAAATTCTTAAGAATGAAAATTCCTTAATTTTTTTCCTTGAGGGTACTGGGGATCAAACTCAGGGCCTTGCTCTTAGTAGCAAGTGCTCTACCACTGAGCTAAACCCCCAGCCCCTGAAAATTTCTTAGTTTTTAAAGAAACTGTGAAACATATTATCTCAGTGTCTGTGCCACTTACATTTTCAGAACAATGAACATTCTGAGGTCTTATTTTTTTTTTCTAAACGTGTTGGTTTCTATTATTTCTTTTTTTAATCTTTTTAAAAAAGTTTTAAAATATTTTTATTTTAATGGACATTTTAGATGTCCATAGTGATAACATTCATCACAGGGGATTTGTACCTGTACATGACATATCTTGTTGCTTCTTTTTTTCTCATTCCCCTCCCTTCACCCCCTCCTCCCTCCATATTTACAAAGCTTTGTTTCCATTTTTTCCTTCCATTTCTTATTTCTCTTGTCCCTCTGTTCGTTTGCCCCTCCCCCTCCATTGTTCCCTATATTGGGAAAGGGAAAAAAGTGTCCAAAGGGGAAAGGGAACAACAGTCTCTATTATTTCAAACAGAAAAAAACCCCATAGACATAGTCCTTGCTTTTTAAATAACTTACCATGTAGTGCAAATGTATCATGTTGTCACAGACTTGATTTGTTTGGTCCTATAGAAGAGAGGAATTCATTTGATGATAAATCACATAATATTTGTTTGGTCCTATA
This sequence comes from Hystrix cristata, assembly GCA_004026905.1. Lineage (NCBI taxonomy): Eukaryota > Metazoa > Chordata > Mammalia > Rodentia > Hystricidae > Hystrix > Hystrix cristata. The sequence goes on from PVJO010001047.1 coordinate 132,494, forward strand.
GAAGAGAGGAATTCATTTGATGATAAATCACATAATATTTGACTATTAGTATTATCAATATTTAGAGACTCATTTTTAGAGACTTTTACTTATCATAGAGAAAGCCTAAAAGTAATTATTTTTAGTTTGGTGTAGCAGTTCAACAGTGTCATCAGTGACAACTGCTCTTTGCATTTTTCCCCTGTACCATCAGCAGTGGGTTGATTTTAATTTAAAAAAATTTGGGAGGGTGGGATACATTTTGTGTATAAGTACCACATTTTCTTCATCTATTCATTTGTCGATGGACATATAAGCTACTTCCAAGATTTAGTTATATGAGTTGTGCTGCATAATGTCTTTTACTTTTAAATGGCTATCTAGAAGGAGAAAAGCTGACTTGAGTGGAATTTCTGGTTTTAGTATTTTGAGAAATCGCTGCACTGATTTCAGTAGTGGTTGTACTGGTTTACATTCCCACCAAAAATGTAGAAGGACTCCCTTTTCCCTGCAATCTCTCTAGCATTTGATATTATTTGATTTCATGATGAGGGGCCATTCTTTCTGGAGTAAGGTGGAATCTCAATGTTGTTTTAATTTGTATTTCTTGAATGATGAGAGATGTTCAATATTTTTAAATGTATTAATTGGCCATTTGTATTTCTCCTTCTGGTAAGTGTCTGATTATTTCATTTGCCAAATTTTTGGTTGAACCTTTTATTTTGAGTAGTTCAATTTTTTTTAATTCTTTATTTTTTCTAGATATTAGTCCTCTGAGGAATAGTCGGGAAAATTCTTTTCCCATTCTGTAAGTTGTCTCTTCACTCTGTTGCTTGTTTTCTTTGTTGAGCAGCAAGTATTTAATTTAATATGATCTCTTTTATTGACTCTTGATATATTTCTTGTGCAGCTGGAGTTCTATTCAGAAAGTCCATGCCTATCCCTATGTCTTTAAGAATTTTAGCTATTTTATCTTCCAGCAGATTGTTTCTAACATTTAGATCTTTGTTTTTATTTTATTTTAGTACATGGTGGGAGATATGAGTCTAGATTCCATCTTCTGCATGTGGATAGCCTGTTTTCCCAGCACTGTTTGTTAAAGGCTATATTTCCTCCAGCATATGTTTTTGGGCCCTTTGTCAAAGATCAGATGGCTGAATGTGCCTGGGGTTGTTTCTGCCTCCTCTAATTTACTCCGTTGATCTGCATATCTGTTTATTTGCCAATACCATGCTGTTTTTATCACTGTATCTTTATAGTACAACCTGAATTCTGGAATTGTGATGCTGCCTGATTTGCTCTTGTCACCCAGGACTGCTTTTGCTATTCTTGGTCTCTTTTTGTTCCTTATGTATTTTGAAATTGTTTTCTGCAGTTCTTGAGAAATGCTACTGGTAGTTTGATTGGCATTGCATTAAATCTTTATAACAGTTTTGGAAGTATTTGAAAGTAATTCATATGTATCTAGAAATCTATCAGTTTCTTCTGGATTCTCTTGATTTATTGGAGTACAGTTTCTCAAAGTAGTTACTAACAATCTTCTGGATTTTGGCAGTATCAGTTGTGATTTCTCCTTTTTCATTTCTAATTGCATTGATTTGGGTCTTTTCTTTCCTTTTTTTTTGTAAGATTGCCTAAAAGTTTTTGTATTTTATTTATTCAGAGAACCAGCTCTTCAATTTATTGATACTTTGGTTTTTTTCTAGTCTCAATTTCATTAATTTCTGCTCTGATCTTCATAATTTCTTTCCTTATACTATCTTTATATTTGGATTGTTCCTGTTTTTCTAGGACTTTGAGGTGCATCACTAGGTTGTTTATTTGAAAGTGTTCTGTTTTTCTGATGTGGGCATTCACAGCTGTAAACTTCTCTCTTAGGACTGCTTTGTGTCCCACAGGTTGTGGTATGTTTTACCCACATTATTATTTGGTTCTAGGACCCAGTTTCTTCTTTAATTTCTTCTGTGATCTGCTGATTATTATGAGAATATTGTTTAATTTCCATGCATTTGTATAATTTCTATGGGTTATTTTTGCTATCGATTTCATTGCACTATGATCAGATAATATGTAGAGTATATATAGTAATATGTATAGTATATGTAGTAATATGTATGCCACTATGAAAATAGTAACTAATAATAGTATCAAAGACAAACCAAATATTGATATAGCATAAACCAATAATGTACCACCCTTAACCAGTGAAAGGAGATCTATAACTATAGTATAAACACTAAGACAAACCAAATATTGACTTACAGTAAATATCTACTAAATGCAACAACTGTACCTCCATTAATAAAATAGAAAATATTTAATGATTATTAGCATAGAATTAACTAACTATCCAGAGATTAATATTTAGTGTTTATACAGTGGCGCCTTGGTTCATGAACTTAATTTATTTTACAATTTCACGGAAGATGGCCACATTTGTGTTTATGTGGGGAAGATGGCTGTAGTTGTGTTTGTCACCTGATGTGGAGTTTGTGAATGGAAGCAAAATTTTGTCAAACATTTTTGTTTGAGAACTGAATTGTTTGCAAACAGAAGTGTTTGAGAACTGAATTGTTTGCAAACAGAAGTGTTTGTGAACTGAAGTTTTACTGTAATAGTAAAGATGGAGTGGATAACAGGAGAATGAAAGAAGAAAATTTCAAAAATTAAGCAATGGAAAATGAGAAGGAGGATAGAAAATTGAGATAAAGGATCCTATCAACAAGTAAAAGTAAATTAATAGAATTAGATAAACATAACAGAAAAGAACAAAGAAGAAAAAGAAAGAATAAAAGAAATGATAAGAATTTTTTAACCGAAATTAAAAGGAAAAAAGAAAGAAAAAAGGAGAAACCCAAATCTCCCCAAAAAACCAATGAAGAAGAAAGAGAAAAAAGAAATGAGTTAAAAAAAAAATTCTTCTGTATTTTCGAATGAGTGATTTCTTTCCAGGATCCACAGTTTTGGAATCCAGCGGGTCATGATTTTCTCTCCCTAGCTTTATAGCCTGGTGGCCCTCTGTCTGTTCACCCAAGGTTGTGGCAACTATCAAAGCCAAGGTGCGTTCTTGCTCATACTGGTAGACAGGGAAAGCAATCAGACCTCTGAACTTTGTTGAATGTAGGCAACAGGGCAAATATTTAAGCAGACCACTGTACTTAATTCTAGCATTTTCAGACCCAGCCACTTCTAAAAGCCACACACGCCAAGCCCCATATCCTTCCTAGCCCAAGCTTAAATTTCTTGAGGGGTCTATGTCTAACCTATATCATCTCCAGAACCGTTTCCCATGGCAGTCTCTCATCTAGTAAGTGCCAGAGAGTAACACTAGGAACCTTGAAGTGAAGTTGTTTTGTAGTTGTTCTGTGGCTCAGTCCTAATTAACCCCTTCCTGAAATGATGCCTCATTAAACAGTTTTTGGGAATATGGTGGGCACTGCACTAGATTTCTTCTCTGACTCTAGCATGTTGTTCAGGAGGTTTCTGAGTAAAACCCCATGCTGTTTTTGCAGTTTACAATCATCAGAGGCTTTTCTTTGAACAAGAAATGCTGGCCCATTCCATCGTTTCTTCCTGGTGCTTCCAAATCTGGGGACTTTTCTTGTGTCTATGGAGACAGATTCATATCCAGAGCCAGGGTGAGCTTTTAGCGTACTTCATTCTTTTCTCTCCATTGTTTCTGTTTCTTCCGCTTTTCTATTGTTTCTAGTTTTCCTTTCAGTTCCCTTCCAGTTCCCAGAGACCTGCTTTTTTTTCCCTCTTTGCCAGGTTGTTATTTTTCCAGATGTCTGAATTCTAGGTCTCAGAGAGGCTGTATTTTGCTACTGATCACTACCCTGCCAGTTTGGTTCCTCAATTTTTATTCTAAGGCTTATCATAGAAGGTTGTAATACAGCTGCCATAGCTCCAAGATGACACCCTAAAGCCTACTGCATGTACAGCTAGAGAAGATGTAGTATTCTTTACTCTTTCTTTGTCACCAGGGATCAAAATCCTTTCCAAAAATCATTTTCTATGGAAATTTTCATCATATCTTTCTGACTAATACTGGGTCACATCCCTATTATTAAACCAGTATCTACTAAAAGAAATTGGGTTACTGTATTAGTCAGTATTCACCTGAGAAACAGATATAATGCAAGATATATGAATATGTAAGAGCTTACAGATTGGCTTAAAAGGCTTCCCACAAAGTCAGACATGGAAGAATGTAGAGGGTCCATCTGTGCACTGGAGATCTGAAGGGCCCAGCCAGAAGTCTGGAGCTCGGAAGGGTCCAGGAGAAGTTCTGGAGCTCACTGAGATGGAAGCTGAAGAGACTGTGTGGGAGGGTAGAGCTCCCCTAGAGGAACCAAAGCTGATCCTAAGGAACCAGACCAGGTTGGTCCCTCTTCATTTCCCTTTCATGCCATCCAGGCGATGGGCTGCCCCAGGGTGGATCTTCTACACTAGGGTGTAGAATTGCTGAGCCATTTTAGTTAAGCTTCTCTCACAAGTTAACACAATCAATCAACCATCACAGTTGCCAAACTCATTTACGCCAATTATATTTTATACCTGCCTTTATTACCCAGGGCAATTTCAGAAATACAAGTTATATTATTTTTAAACTCATTATTATCACGATTCCTTTGATAATCATTAGAATACACATCAAGCCTTTCACTTTAATTCTCTGAGCCTCAGTTTCCTCCTCTGTAAAGAAAGGGGATTAGAGCTGGACAGAGTCAGAAAAATCTCCAAAGAGTACTTCCACCTCAAAAGACTCACTGGCACCTTAGAGTTTCTCAGAATTTCCCTTCCCCATTCCAGTGGGGTTTTCACCAAGCCTAGGCCCATTCTTTTTTTTTTTTTTTATTTTAAACCAAGAACATGTATTGGTACATTTTACATACAATGGTCACATTCATCACATTTATTTTGTACCTATACGTGATGCATCTTGGTTCTCCCCGCTCTTCCCCGACCCGCCCCCTCTGTTCCCTCCCTCCCTATTTACAGCAGGTTTATTCAACATTTTCCATATTTTCCCTTTCCCTTTTCTTTCCTTTGTCGCCTTTCTGCTTTTCCCTGTCTTTCTTTCTAGTATTCCTCTCCTTTGTATATTATCTTCCTTTTATATAATATCTATTACACCTCTTTGTCCTTATTTACAATTATGGTTTCTCATATCAGAGAAACAATTCGATGTGTACTCATGAGTGTCTGATTTATTTCACTTAAAAGTATGTTCTCAAGGAACATCCATTTATATACGAATGACTCTAGTCTATCCTTTTTTATGGCAGTATAGTACTCCATTGTGTAGAAAAACCTCATTTTCTTTAGCCATTCATTGGTTGTTGGG
>PVJO010001047.1:137919-191559 GCA_004026905.1 Hystrix cristata
TTGCTATGAACATGGTCGTGCATACGTCCTTGTGGTATGACGATTTTAATTCTTCTGGGAAGATCCCCAGTAGGGGAATAGCTGGGTCAAATGGAACCTCCAGTTGTAGTTTTTTGAGGAATCTCCATATTGATTTCCACAGTGGCTGGACCAGTCTACATTCCCACCAACAGTGGAGGAGTGTTCCTTTTTCCCCACAACCCTGCCAGCATTTGTTATTGGTTGATTTTTCCATATACGCGGTTCTTTCTGGAGTGAGTTGGAATCTTAACGTTGTTTTGATTTGCCTCTCTTAAATGACTAGTGATGTTGAACATTTCTTCATATATTTATTTGCCATTTTTATTTCTCCATCTGAGAAATGTTTATTCATTTCAGTTGCCCATTTTTGGATTGGGTCTTTAAATTTGGGAGGTTTAATTTTTTTGAGTTCTTTGTATATTCTAAATGTTAGACCTTTGTCTGATGGATAGGTAGCAAAAATTTTTTCCCCCAGTCTGTGGGTTTTCGCCCTACTCTATTGGTGATTTCTTTTGGTGTGCAAAAGCTTTTTAATAGCATGTGGTCCCAAGCACTGATTCTTTGTATTGTTTCCCATGCAGTCTGGGTTCTGTTCATAAGTTTTTTCCCTACACCTATGTCTTCGAGGGTTCTTCCTATTCTGTTCTCCAGTAAATTTAGTGTTTCTGTTTTAATGTTTAGATCTTTGATCCACTTCGATTTGAGTTTAGTACATGGTGAGAGACATGTATCTAGTTTTAGTTTTCGGCATGTGGTAAGCCAATTTTTCCAGCACCATTTGTTAACTGGGCTATCTTTCTTCCAGAAAAGGTGTTGGGCTCCTTTGTCAAAGATGAGGTATTTGAGTGTGTTTGGGGTTGTTTCTGTATCCTCCAATCTATTCCATTGATCCTCAGGTCTGTCTTTTTGCCAGTACCATGCTGTTTTTAATACTGTAGCTTTATAGTACTTCTCAAGGGAAAACTTCAAGAGGAAGAAATAACAAGCCCCTAGGCCCATTCTTAATTCCTGGAACTGTAAGCACAGTGTAGAAGAGGTGAGGTGCTGAAGAAATTTTTCTTCTCATTCATATTCAGTTAAATTTACTTTTCTCTCCATGTGACTTTACTTGGAGTCAGACTTGTATTGTCTTGGATTTGAATATACTTCTATTAAGATAGCATTGAAAGAATTGGAATTGCAGACGTTTATATTAATTGCCTTCCCTGTTTAAAATGTCATTTTGGTTGGCTTATCTGCTATGTTAAAACAGTATGATTCTTAAATATTCCAGCTGCTAACTAGAAGAGGTGTCTGAGGATCCTCAAGACAGTCATTTTTAAATAGAACTTGAGCCTGGACTGTATTCTCTGGCATAGCCACAGACTGTCACCACAATAATTAAGGTAAATAAACAACAGATAGTGTGTGTTTGTGTGTGTGTGTGCGCGAATCTCAATGCAGAACAAGGCGACTTTCTGAAAAAAAAAAGTTAACTCTTTGAGATTAGAACCCAGAGTTTTATAACTTTGGGGAAATTTTCGGCTTACTGCAGAAAGGGAAAGTCAAGTTCACTGGAAAGTACAGTCCTCTGAGCAGAGATCCATTATTATGAGGTGTACGTGTGTGTTTGAACCCAGGGCTTTTGCCTGAGCTTCATGTATAGCCCTTTTTACTTTATTTTTGTTTTGAAATGTGGTGTTGCTAAGCTACTCAGGATGTGCTTGAACATGCAATCTCCTGCCTCTCAGAATTCTGAGGAGTTTAGAGTGAGCAGAAGGATGAGCAGTTGTACAGAATAAAGGGGAGATAACATAATATCTGGTAATAAAAGAAATGGAGTTAGGTAGAAATTAAGAATTCAGTGAAAAAAGGTAGAATGCAGGTTACTGGAGGGGAATGATGAGTGTAGCTGGGGAGATCCAAGCTTGCAGGTTAAGAGTCCAGGGGCTTATCATAGCTATGGGAATAAGGGTAATGTATAAACTAGAAACAAGAATTAGTACAACGATGCAACCCCTACTATTAGAGGCAGAAATAGGAGCCCGGTAAATAGAGAAGTTGGGACCTAAGGAGCAGGAGGCTTATGGAAAATATTATAAAGTTCTTTTAAATTTGACCTCAATTATAGCAAAAGCAACATACCTAGGCACAAAATAAAAATGTCTTAATATGGTTTTATATCCGTATGCACTTGGTCAATAGAGCTGTGAAAAAAACTATCAGTGGACATGAAACCTGAGGATTTGGATCAAAAATTAGATGTACTATTTACCATCTAGCTATGTGATCTTGTGTAAGTCACTTGTGGTCTCTAAACTTCAATTTCTTCATCCATAGGAGGATCTTTTCTTTATATTAAATGTGATAAAGTATGTGAAAGAGCTGAATGCATAATGATACTGAGTTGCTTTCTATAATATTATTTTAAAAGATCTTAAATGAAAAATTAATGAAATTGTAAATTTAAATATTCAAAAGAATAAAAATATATGCACACAGTGAAAGCAATTCTCCTTCCCACCTGTAATAGTCATACTCCCTATTAGCAACAATAACATTAAAGATAAACATGGATATTGACATGATAGAACCAGTAATAAACAAATCTGAAAAAAATAAAAACCCCAAATCTGTATTCTTTCAGAAATGCTACATGTAAAATTTCTGCATTTATTTTTTACATTAATAAGGATATTCTACATATTACATTTCTGATTAATAGTACATTTTGAGAAAACTTTTATAAAAGTTCACTAATATAAGTTTACTAATAAAACTCTTTGAAAGAAAATTTACTTAACCAGTACCCTCTTGATGGACAAGTAGATTGTACCTAGTCTGTTGATTATTACCAACCATTTTGCAAGGTATACTCATATTGCAATTTAACAAATACTTACCAGTATATATAGCCTTCTTTACGGGGGCAGATGCTGGAGATCAAACTCAGGGCCTTGCACGTGGTAGGCAAGTGCTCCACCACTGAGCTAAATCCCCAACCTATATACAGCCTTCTTTTTAACACTGTAAATAAATACATTCCTTGCCATCGAGGAACTCATACTCTTCTATGGTTTCCTAATAGTTCATTGCCCACACATGACTCAACATAGCCTGTCATGTAAATATGCCTCTTAAAAAACCAGAAATGACTTTTCCCATCTCCAAATTACCAGTTTGCTTAAAAACTCTGTTTTTCTATTTACATAGATATAAGAATCTTTTCACAGAGGTCCCTTAATATCTCTTTTTTCCTTAATATATATTCATTTTTTATTATTTTATTTTATTATTATTTTTTAGGCAGGGTCTGACTATGTAGTTCAGACTGTCCTTTAACTCATTATGTAGCTGAGGCTGGCCTTGAACTCATGGTGATCCTCCTTCCTCAGCTTCCTAGTCCTGGGATTATAGGCACGTGCCACCATGCCCAGCTATATATATATTCATTTTTAACTGGCACATAATTATTGTACATATTTATAGGATATAGTGTGATATTTCAATGCGTAACAGTGTGTAATGATAAGATCATAGTATTTGCCATATCCATCACCTCAAACACTTATCGTTTATTTGTGTTGTTAACATTCAAAACCTTCCTTACTGGCTATCTTACAGTATCTAATTTTTGTCAATCATAGTACCCTACTGTGTTGCATACAACATTAAAAGCCAAATTCCTATCCAGCTGCCGTACACATTAACTATCCTCTCTCCACCCATCTTCCTCCCTACCCTCCTCAGATTCTGGAAAATATTGTTCTGCTCTTGATTCTTCTTTATCTTTGCTACCAAAAAGTTTGTATACGAGTGAAATGATTATGGAATACTACCCCTGGCCTTGTGGATCACCAAGATGAGAAAAAAATTAGAGGCACAAATATCATTACAATATGAAATTAGCAAATAAATTGTAAACATAGCCATGATTTAAAAGATAAGACTTCAAATTTACACAATTATTTACTTATTAAAATATTTCAATACATATAGTTTAGGCTACTCAGATGTTAGATAAACAAAGACTCTTGCAATACTTGGGAAGCAAAATTATTTATTATTAATTTTGAAGAAATAAAACTTAAAGTTTTAGAATCATAGAATTTTAGTGCTGATAGGCAACTCACTAATGAGTGGTCCTTAAAATTCTGTGGGTCTTGGATCCCTTTGAGAAAGCTATATTACTAGCTAGAAGAAAAAAATTATGATATAATTTTGGAAGGCCCAGAGATGCTGTGAAGCAAATCAATGGCCTTCTAGAGAAGCCATTTGTTATATTTTAAGTAAATTTATTGAGATATAATATATATCGTCAACTGTCCTATTTTAAATGCACAATTTTATGAATTTTAGTATATTTGCAGATTTATACAATCACCATCACATTTCCATAATCCGGAAAATTTATATGTATAGTCACTTCCCATTGCTACTCCCATCCCTATGCAACCACCAGCTTGCTTTCCTTCTCTCTGTATTTGGAGGGTAGAGTTTAAAAAACAGTTTTACTTTTATCCACCACAAAAAATATGTTAACACTTGATTCATAGGTACATACATGGCCGCAAAGTTTGTAGGGCAATACTTTTGTTCTGTGCTATGTTCTCTTACGTATTCCATTCCATTAAAAATTTGATTTTATGGCTAACTAAAAGACTGTAATCCCAGTTTTAAAATTGTGTGTTACCTAGGGTCTGCCCTAGGTAAAAGTCAAAGAAAATCAAACCCTGAAGCAGCTGGCTTTCTTATTCAACAGGCAGAGAAAGAGAATCAGAAATGTGACTAACCCAAGATAAATGCCAGATGGGAGCAGAGTCAGGATAAGACTTTAGTTCTTTTGTCCTAAGATACCTTTTACTTTTTCTACTTCTGATTTCTGTAACCTAAGAACAAAAACAAAAAGCATTTATAAGAAGCTACAAAAAGTTGCTAAATAATGAGGAGAAAAATTGTTTAATGTGGTATCATTTGGGGCAGGAGAAGACAGCCTTGGTATTTCCTGAAGAAGGGAGAGCATGGGTGGCCCAGTGGTGCAGGGTGGCACTAGACCACAGTAGAAAAGCAATCCTGTCGCGAGGTGAGCAAAAACAAGCCCTGGAGCCCATAGCCTGCGGCTAACTGGCTGCCCGTATTCAGGTAATTAGAGCTGAAGCCAAGCGGTCTCCTGTGGTTCTCTTGCCCAGGAGGTTCTGGCTTGCACAAGGATGTTTATAAGCTTCTGCAGTGACTCTGCAGCCCAAGCTTCATTTGCTTTCCACAGTGTCTGCAGACTGTCACCCCATCTGCATTCAGAGCACCTGCCTACAAGTACGTCATTATTCTCATTTGCTGCTGCAGCTCTCCACATAGCGCAGAATATTTGGTGAAGTGACTGTGAAACCTACTGCCTGCTATACATATTTTGAATGACAAGTGGCAAACTGAAGGGTGATGGTAGTGTTAGGAATTCAGACAACCATACAAATAATTAAGAATAATAGAGAAGAGGTTTTGAAAGAAATGCACAGGCTCCTCTCACAACGTAACAAGGGCGCTGGCCAGGCCCAGTGAATGAGAAAGTCCAAGCTCTTAATCATAGTTCACAAGATGAGAGAAGAGCGTTTTACACAGATGAAGGGTCCAAAGACCACCCCTGCTCCTAAATTTAAATGTGTCCAAGCTTTTAAAACATAGATGACTGAAGGGCAATGGGGAAATTTCCACAGTAGGTGTCTGTTTCTTTAGCAGAGAAATGTGTGACTAAACATTTTGTCAACCCAGGCAGTTGTGAGGAGTCACAGAGTATAAGGATTCCATCTCAGATTCCAGTCCTGGGAGGAAGAGAAAGGAAGTTTAGGGGAAGTCAGAGAATGTGCTCTGTTTATCTTCTTGCCAGAGGCAAGAACCAGACAAGTGAGATCTAAATGCACTCTAACTTGGGCAGAGTGTGAAGGGACCTGGGGATGAGGGGCAGGAGAGAGGGGTGGAAGCATGGAAAGCTTTAAAAAAAAACAAAACAAACAAACAAACAAAAAAAAAACAACTGAGGAAATAAAAGCAGGAAATACAGAATTGAAACAAGGTGGAAGAAAAATCATGAGTCAGGAGAATGAAAGTGGGGGAATATGATAAAAGAAAAAGAGATGAAACTCTATTCTAAGACAAGGTAACCATATGTGAACCTCTCCATACTGAGAAGTGTGACAGTCCAGGAAGAACTAGCACGCACACCCCTGTGAACAGCAATGGGTCCTCCAAGAGGAACCGCTATCCGCTTCTGAGATAGAGTGAAGAGTGCGAAGACAGGCAGGTTTCCCGCTTCCGCGCCCCTGGGTGGGCGTGCGCCCTCCAGCTCGCGCTGCGTGGCCGAGGGCTGGCCGGTCGCTCCGCTGCAAGGCCACCTTCGCACCGCCGGCTTCAACACGGTGGCGCGGGTCGGTGGTGAGGCGGCCGAGGCTGCGAGCCGCAGAGACGTGGCGGTTTCTCTCCTGCGTGTGTTATAGGTAACTCTCTGGATTTTCCAGCCGCAGAATGTGTAGTACCTTAAAAGGCTGGCCATAATGAGTAAACTGGAATTAAAGGAAGACAACATGCTGGCGGTTCAGCTTGTGGGAGACGATGATGTTCTTAATCATATTCTTGATAAAGAAGGAGGCACTAAATTAAAGAAGGAGCGAGCTCAGCTTTTGGTCAATCCACAAAAAATAATAAAGAAGCAGGAATATGATGTGGAGGAAGGTGACCAGGGAGTGTCAAAGGATCAGAACTACATGGAAGTTTTGGGAAGAAAAGATCAAAAATCTTTGAAAAATAGCTGTGCTACAGATGGTGAAAATAAAGTTTATTCTTTTCGGAATAGAAAACATTCTGTAAAGATGGCTGAATCAGGTGTGTTGCCTTTCTGATTTCTACAATCGTTATTCGCCCTTTCTAAAATGTATTTAGCCACATTCCCCACAGCTGTTGTCCTGGTACACTGCCCGAAAGAATGGCATTGTTTTATATGGTGTTAAAGTGCTCGCAGCAGGGCCGTGACGCGTTATGTCTCGCCTGTGCCGGCTCTGGAGCACCGGTGGGACATGCGTGGCCCGCCTATTGCGCTGCATGGGACCAACCAGTAGGAAGCTGCTAAGCGCTCTCTTGTCCCTTAGTTAATATTTACGTGCTCAGATGTCCTCTGCTTGGAAGCAGAGCACATGTCTCCACAGGAGGAAGTCGATCCTTTACTTTTGTTCTCCCCACAGTGTGTGGCTCAGGTTCTTAACAGATTTTGTAAAAGGAGTGACTTGAGAGTCACACGTGGATATGTTGAGTTCATTAAATGAGTTTTATACACACACACACACACACACACACACACACATACACACACACACAGAGTCCAAAGACAAAGAAGGAAATAAATATGGGAAAAGTAAAAGGCTGACCTAGGAAGGGTTATGCTTCATCACAGAGTGCTGTAAGTATTGGGTGAACATTAATCTTTTGGATAAAAAATGAGAGTTGCAATTCCCTGTATGTGGCTTTATACAGGTTCCTTGTGGCCTATTGCTTGTTTTGGCCTAGTACAACAGTTGAGATGGAAAGTGTAAAAGAATTCGTCGAGTCCATTAATTGGAGAGTGAATGACTTTGGATGTGTATTTAGCAAGAAAAATTGACAGGTTTGAGGCATAGGAAAATTGCCATTCATTTTTTTCCAAATAAGTTCTGTGACTCTGGATGAGTGTCAAGATATAAAACATGAAGACTGGTTATGAAGATAGGATCCGAGAGTGGAGAGTCTCCAAATCATTGCAATTAATAGGAAAATAGATTTTAGGTTGGGTGGAATATATCTAATTAAAATGGAGACTATATTTACCTGGTATTGCATCCTATGATCTGAATATGTTGTATATAAAAAGAAACACTAAGATTCACCCTTTGTGGGAAAGCTTGTGGACATGAAAATTTATGGAAGCTTCTCAGGTTTTAACAAGTAAAAATTGGCAGGGGAACTAAAAACAGCACCTGAAGCCTTAACCATCTATCCCTTGTGTAATATTGATGTGGAGAGCAAACAGGTTGAACAATGAACAGGAGATCATCACCAACAAACATGACTTCAGATGCATCACTTGGTCTGTGCCAGAGCCCCTGACTGGAGCAGTGACAGAGCGGGGAAAGAGGAGAGAGAATTTATGTCAAGATGCTGCATAACTGGGAGAGAATATTTTTTCCTGCTAGTGCAGCCCACTACAGAGCAGAAGAGAGGATGAAGGAAAATAAAAGGATTCTATCAAGTTCATCTGGTGAGATCGATAAAATGAATAATGGATTCCTCATGCAGATTCTGGAATTGTTACAGAGAAAATATAAGGCAGTAATAGAGAGTTTAGCTAGCATGACTTACTTGGCTAAGATTAACCAAGTTCTTGTCCGGTCTTATTCACAATTATGTTCACCCAAAATAGTCAATTCTACAAGTCAATTGTACTATTTGTCATCCAATATGGATAATTTGATGACTTCAACCCATTTGTACAGTATATTCTACTTGGAGGGATATATGACTAGCAAGAGGTTGCAACTTCCCCAGAATTTAAATAATCTTATGTCTCTTCTGTTCACTAAAACATCCAAAAAAATCTAAAATGTGATTTTCCTAATTTAGTGAATCCTCTTATGTTTCATTAGATAGTTTCTGGAATCCTCCCCTTCTCCCTTGTAGTGAAGGACTAATTATGGTTTTTCTATTCAACATTATATGAAATTCAGAGAAGTGAGAGAGGGCACTACAGGAAGGGAAAATGATATGTAAAATATGGCTCCTCAAAATTGTGTGTTAGTAAGAAGATGAAATGCAGGGGCCGGTTTACCTCTGTGGGTGGCTGTAGTGTTGGTTTAAGAGGGCAAACAGAGAGATAATCTTGGATAGATAGTTGGAAGTCAAATTATGGAAATCCTGAGTGTCAAGCTAAGTTGTTTGCATTTTACATTTAAGGCACTGGAAGTCTCTCAAAAGTGTTAAATGAGAGTGATTTTTAGTCATGGTTGTCATACCCAGGGTAAACTGGAGGGCTAAAGGGGTTAGAAAATCCTAAAAACAGGGAAACCAGATAGGAGAATATTATAGTAGAGTAAGCATGAGATAAGCAAAGCCTGAGCTAGATGGATAATGGTGGCAACGGAAGACAGTGGGGAGGAGATTATGCAAAGGAAGAATTGTTAGGGCTTGGTAAAGGAGAAAAAGGAAGTGAAATAATGCTGAAATTTAGAGCCCAGATGATAAGGGTTATGAAAGAAAAGGAGAAAATTTAAATTATTGATATATGAATTCCTGGTAATGGCAAAAATATCCAAGTGCAGAAGTCCAGAAAACAATCTAAGAGAGAATAGAAAGGACCAAAATTTGGTGGTACAAATGTAAATTTAGAATTCATTTTCATAAAGTTCGTAGCTAATGCTACACAAATATGAGCTCTCATTAAAACATTCATGTTTTAGAACTACTTTTGCCAAATTTTTTTGTTTCAGTTAATATGATTCAAAGTAAATTTTTTTCCTACTTTTATCATAAGTCAGATTAAATTGTAGGCAGTAGAGTCTAGCCTCAGTAGAAAGATATTTGACTGTGAAGAAGTTTGTGAAATCATTGTAGGGGAAGAAACTGAACAAACAAACTCAAGTGTGACTTTCCAGGACTGACTCCCTAAACCTCATTCCGGAACTGGCCTCCAAGTGAGCTGCAGTAGCCTGCTGTACCAGGGCTGGGAAATGCCTGGATCAAGAGGACCCCGGTTATGGAAGCGGGGTCTGCCTCTGAGGCAGAAGGACCTTGCCAGAGAAAATGTGGGCCGAGTCCTGCCTTTCTCTCCATGGGAGCCATTCTAAATCAAAGTCTGAAACCCTGAATTTAAATAGATCAGGAAGTACATTTTCTCCTGCTTTCTTAGCTTTCCAATTTCTGCATGCTAGAAGGGATTTCGCTTAAACATCAGGTAAACAAATCCACAATATCCAAGGGTGTCTCAGCTCTATTTCACACTAAATGTATAGAATCAATCCGAACTTTCAGTTTGTGTGCTTCTCTTAATCACACACATGAGACTGCAACCCTACTTTTTCTGTCAGTACAACACACTCATGTTCTTTTTTGTGTCTTTAGACAATCTCTATAAAGATACTATTTGAGGGAGATTCTGAGGTTGTGTCCATGCTCAATGGGAAAGTGTGCTGTAATTTATTTATTATGTCTGCCTGGGTGGGGAAGGAGAGGGATGGGCAAAAGTATCTTCTGTTGGCTATCTCCATACCAGGTCATTGTTTCATTAGTGATACATTTATTGCTCCTTCACTATGGAATATTTTCCTTACATGAAGAGATAGCTACTCTAACATTTTGGTGATTAGATTTTACCAGCAGATTTTTGCTACCAGAAAACTCATAGAATGCATGTGGGGAATCGTTATTTTACCATTGTTTCTTTAAAGCCCACATTGCAGCTGACTAACTGTAGTACAACAGTAGCTTTCCACCTTGTAAGCTACACATGAGAGCTAAGCAAGCATCACTAGTTGATCTAACCACTTTTCGTGTCTTAAAGAGTACCACTTCTTCTCCACCCCAATATAACGTCAAAAATCCCTTTCAAATACAAATATTTATATAACTTATATGTATTTTATTATGACCCCCTTGATCACTAAACCTAATGAGCCTATACACATTTGTGAACTAATTTTACCTGGAAGGACTGTTTCTAGCAATGCAAAGGGCAGTGGACCCAGTTGAACAAAACATTATGTCAGTCTTCAAATAACATAATTATTTCAGTTATTTGAAATAACTGGCTACCTGGAACTGAGATGGTTGGAAAATAGAACCACCATGACCTGTGGAAAGCATTCCTGGAAAGACACTTCCAGATCCCCTCTTCATGCTAAAATCAAATACCAAAATCTCAGCCTTTCCCCTGATGGCTCAGTCTTCTCTTGATCTTGCCCACTGCTATCTTGGAGTGTATCAAAAAACACTTAACTTTTCTATATTCTTTGACTTGTAAGTTCTTTTTACCACCTGTGGCACCTGCCTTTCACATGCCATCCCTCTCACAGCAATTCATACCAAGTCCTAAGTACACTGAGTGTATTTTTACCCTAAGTATTTTATTTTGTAACTCTAGGTTTATCCAGTAGTTTTCCCCTCTGCTTTCTCTATGACTCATCATCCACTGATTTTTCCCTCTCCTTTTCATAAACTGCTGCCTTGGAGGCATATGGCATACTTTTGAGAGTGGGAAGAAATGCCGTCAGGGCCAGATAGTGAGTGTGTGTGTGTGTGTGTGTGTGTGTGTGTGTGTGTACACACATGTTGAAAGTGGGAGGTAAAATTGGAGTGTCCTACACCTGAGAAAAATTCCAGATTCCAAGACTAGCAGGATTTCTTGCAAGAGGGGATAAATTCTTCTGCTGCTACTGTGAGCATTTCTTACTTTCTGAGACCCGATGGATTCAATCTTAGGTTTTCTGTATGCCTCTCCCTGCTCCTCTGCGCTCATTTTTCAAAGTCACCTTTCCTCTGACCATTTATTGATGACTTCCTCAGTCTGAACAGAATTGGCCACTCTGTATTCTAATGTTATGTGGTACATACTCTTTTGTAGAAATATGTTATATTTTTTATGTACATTTGCATTTTCAAACCAATATACTCAAGTGCTGAGACTGTCATTTAGAAACCATAATTTATTGGGTATTTTATATATTATTTCATTCCATTTTTATAACAAACCTAAGAGGAACAGAAGCTCAGAGGAGTTAACTATCATGGCCCACTGCAATATAAATATTGGCAAAGATAAGCCTTGAATGTTGGTCATGTTTTATATTTATACTTAATGCCATACTTGGCACCAGGTGTGGTCAATAAATGATCATCAAATGAATAAGTAAATAAGCGAATAAACTATGTGCTACCAAAAAAGCTTTTTGGTCATTACCTGCAAACAAGTCCTTCCACTCACCCTTACAGATCTGAGCATGCTACAGACTTTAATTCAAACCAGACCTTAATACCTCAGAGAAGAAGGATATATCACAAAACCAAATTATCTAGACCAATGAAGTAATCCCCTCACTTAAGGCCATCCACTGAGCCTGCTCTTCCCAATAATGTGGTTCACATCATAATGGTTATTTAAATATTCAATTTAAAATGTTAATACTGCAGTGGTAGAAATATACAAACATAGAATAAGAAAAGAAGCCTTCTTTCCATTGTATGACATTAGCTTTGTTATGCCCTGACTGCAGATGGGAGATTTTTCTTTTGCTAAAATATCAAGACCTACAGAATTAGCTGCTCCTTTCTCTATATTCTCATATCACTTTCAATTAATCTTTATTAATTATGAATTTGGGATACCACTAGCTTCTATTTTTCCAAAAGAGTTCCTTGTTATCAGCTGATGAATAAAGACATTTTCCAGTTAGACTGGTTTTAGGTACTGAATTTTTGTCTGCTGTCATTGTTAATAAATGGCAGTCAGGTGTCTGTGTTATTTTTTGGCTTTTCTTTTCTCTCTCTCACATCATTTTTCCATCCATAGCACTTCTTCCATATTTACTATCCATGGAGCTGGCAGTTAGGCGTGGCCAAACTTTCAGAGTGCTGTGCTGGAAATGCTGGACTCTCTGTTCGGATGGGTTCATGAGCTCGCCCTGTTTCCACATGTCACCACACGTGTGTTGGATCCTGGTGGAAAAAGTAATTGAGTTTAAGTGGAAAGAGTAGGAAGTGAGACAGCTGCCTTTCAAAGCTTTTCATTTCCTTTTCCTTCAAATCCAGCATATGCCTCACAATAGGTTACTGCATATATAGTTCTGTACAGTTTCCTCTTTCTCTTACTTTTCTACCACCTTGCCGCCAACATTCTCAATGTTCAAAGCCAAATAACATTCCCAATACCTGTCTTTTAGGACTATTGATTTTATCTTGTTTAAGAATTTTTTTTTAAAAATTTAAACTCTTAGGAATTCTAAATAACATGGGCTTGAACAATTTTTTCAGGGTCATCATCCACTGAAAGTTTCATTTTGGGGGGTAGTAGGCAGCAGATTGGGAAGAGGCAGTGATGATCCTATAGTAGTAGGGATAAAGAGACCTAGCTTCCAGTCCCTACCTCTGCTGCTAGCTAAATGATTCTTTCAAACTAGTCATTCAAACATCCAGGGTCTATAGAGTAATAAGTTGAATAAATAACTAGATGATCTTTAAACCCCCCCATATTAAAAAATGTTCATGTTTTTTTTTTGATTCCACAAAATTTGAGTGAAATCAAATTTGGAGGAGGTACAAAGTATGAACAGAACTATTTTTATGTGAGAAGAATTTTCTCCCCAAAACACATTCTTCTTTAATTTGTGATTCTGCACTTTGCAAATCAAATTCTTCAAAATAGTCTGATATATGTGAAACCTTTGGAATAGAATTAGATTCCCTTACATGACTCGCAAATTTATCATTAAATTGTGTCTGCGAGCCAGGATACTAAGGAGGCTGATGTAGGATGATCATAAGGTAAGGCCAGTCTGGGCAATTTAGCAGGAACCTGCTCCCTGCAATGGCCTGGAGAGCATTTGCCCAGCATGCACAGCATGTACAAGGCAACCCTACCCCCCCCACCGGTCCCCAGAGTCTGTGGAATTATATTAGTTCAGTGAAAACTGTGTATAAAAATAAGAGGAGGTGGGGAGGAAAGTAGAAATCAGAACCCTGAGTACAAATGCCCAGACTAGTTCAGTTCAGGAAGAAAATATACTGTTTCCTGATGTGTGTATTAATTGCAATAAATTTTCCTCTTAGGACTGCTTTCAATGTGTCCCAAAGGTTTCTTTGAGTTGTGTGATCATTATCATTATCATCCAGAAATTTTTTAATTTCTTCTGTGACCTATTGGTTGTTTAGGGGTATGTTGTTACTTTCCATGAGTATTTCCCTTTTCTGACTTTTCTTTTATTGATTTCTATTTTCATTGCACTGTGATCAGATAATATGCATGGGATAATTTCAGTTTTTTTATATTTACTTTGGCCAGCCTTGTGAACCAGTATATGATCTATTTTGGAGAAAGTACCAAGTGAAAAAGAGAACTATAGACCAATCTCCTTAACGAACATAGATGCAAAAATCCTCAACAAGATATTATTAGCAAATAGAATGCAACATACTATCAAAAAGCTTATACATCACGATTAAGTAGGCTTCATTCCAGAGATGCAAGGGTGGTTCAGCATATGAAACTATAAACATAATTCACCACATAAATAGAAGCAAAGTCAAAAACCACATGATCATATCAATTGATGCAGAAAAGGCCTTCGACAAAAATCCAACACACCTTCCTGATAAAAACCCTGAAGAAAATAGGCATAGAAGGACCATACCGGCATATGATAAAGGCTATCTATGACAGACCAACAGCTAGCATCATACTAAATGGGGAAAAACTGAAAGCATTCCCTCTAAAATCAGGAACTAGGCAAGGATGCCCACTATCACCTCTGTTATTTAACATAGTACTTGAAATCTTAGCCAGAGCATTTAGGCAAGAAGAAGAAATAAAAGGAATATGTATAGGAAAGGAAGAACTCAAATTATCACTGTTCACAGCTGACATGATACTCTACATTGAAGACCCAAAGAGCTCCACCAAAAAGCTCCTAGAATTAATAACCAACTTCAGCAAAGTAGCAGGATATAAGATCAACTTGCAAAAATCATTAGCATTTGTATTTACCAACAATGAACAGGATGAGAAGGAAATTATGAAAACAATACCATTCACAGTTGCTTCAACAAAAGTGAAATACTTGGGAATTAACCTCACTAAAGAAGGGAAAGACCTCTACAAAGGAAACTATAGCACTCTGAAAAAAGAGACTGAAGAGGATACCAGAAAATGGAAAGATGTCCCTTGCTCCTGGTTAGGTAGAATCAATATTGTTAAAATGGCCATACTTCCAAAACTCTTATACAGATTCAACGCAGTTCCAATCAAAATACCAACAGCATACCTCAAAGATCTAGAGAAAACAATCCTAGAATTTATATGGAAATGGAAGAAGCCTTGAATAGCAAAAGCAATACTGAGCAATAAGACCAAAGCAGGTGGCATAGCAATCCCAGACCTCAAGCTATACTACAAAGCAATAGTAATAAAAATGGCTTGGTACTGGAATAAAGATAGACATGTAGACCAATGGAACAGAATCAAGGGCACAGAAACTTCTCCAGACATATTCAAATATAAGATCTTTGACAAAGGATCCAAATACATACATTGGAGGAGAGATAGCCTATTTAACAAATGGTGTTGGGAAAACTGGTTGTCAGTTTGTAGAAGAATGAAATTGGACCCATATCTCCCACCATATACTAAATTAAAATCAAAGTGGATCAAAGATCTAAACATCAAGACAGAAACATTAAACCTTCTGGAAGACAGAATAGGTAAAACACTTGAAGACGTAGGAGTAGGAAAGGACTTCCTAAACAGAACCTTAATCGCACAGGAAATAACAAGAAGAATCAACAAATGGGACTACATTAGACTAAAAAGTTTCTGTATAGCAAAAGAGTCAATTAGGAGGGTGAAGAGAAAGCCCATATTGTGGGAAAAAATCTTTGCTAGCTACTCCTCAGACAGAAGACTAAGATCTAGAATATACAAAGAACTCAAAAAAAATTAAACTACCTAAAATCAATAATCCACTCAAGAAATGGGCCAGTGAAATGAACAGATACTTCACAGTGGAAGAAATAGAAATGGCCAATAAACATGAAAAAATGTTCAACATCTATGGCTATCAGAGAAATGCAAATTAAAACAACTCTAAGATTCTGCCTTACCCCAGAAAGAATAGCAATCAGGAAGTCAAACAATAATGAATGCTGGTGGGGCTGTGGTGAAAAGGGAACCCTCCTACACTGTTGGTGGGAATGAGAACTAGTACAACCATTATGGAAATCAGTATGGAGATTTCTCAAAAGCCTGAAAGTAGAAATCCCATATGACCCAGGCATTCCCTTACTAGGTTTCTTTCCTGAAGAGCTAGAGACATCATACTACAGAGATACTTGCATAACAATGTTTATAGCAGCACAATTTGTAATAGCTAAATTCTGGAAGCAACCCGTATACCCATCAATAGAGAGCTGGATAAACAAAATGTGGTATCTATACATAATGGAATACTATTCAGCTATAAAGAACGACAAACTAGAGTTATTTGTAAGAAAATGGATGGACCTGGAAAATATAATGTTGAGTGAAATAAACCAGACTCGCAAGCTGGAATACCGCATGGTATCCCTCATTTAGCGAGGTAAAATACAAACAAAAGAAAAGAGTAAACAATGGATACAAAAAGACAAAGTGTTAGATATAAGCTAATAGACAAAGGGTTCAAGGGAACAAGAAGAGGCAAAGGGGGAGGGGAATGGGAATTCAGGGGAATAATGATATCTTAAAAATAAGAACCTAATAACCCAAACTTAAATCAGTGACACGTACACTGGGTACTATAGTGATTTTATATAGTTGTGACTTACTGCTGTATGTAGGTGGTTGTTTACATTGCTCACTGTCATAAGCAAAAGGTACAATTAATTGTGCTCTGTAAGCTTGTGTAATGGCCTGTAAATTTGTGTAATTTTGGATAAATTTTAATAAAAATCTCTCAAAAAACCATCAGGAATTTATTGGACATAAGCAGTAACATTATTTGTTAAATTTCAAGTAACTAGTATCTTTTACTCTGGGCGCTATCCAATTTCTTTTTGTATCTTGGTGATTAAAGGTATCATATATCCATTAACGAGAGGATGACTTCACTTTGTGCCAGTTAGAAACTAATTCTACGTAGAGAGTTGAGATTGTTTCATTTTATGTGAAGTGAATCAGAGGGATGTTTCTTACCCGGGAACTTTTATCCCCTGGCCTAGCTGAGCTACAGCGTCCTTACATGTTGGATAGTACCATGATTGATAAATGTAATCTGCATGGGGATATAACTATTAACAGTATGGAGACTGTTCTTTACTTTTGGCAGTGTTATTTCAAATCCCCACATTAAATTCTTGAAGTTAAAGTGCCCCTTTCCTAATATTTTTGGATTTATGCTGTTTGATTTCGTACAGTTATGATAATAAATTCTGTTGGATTTCTAGTTGTACATGCTGCGTTGTTGAATTTATTCCTAAAAGAAACAGAACAATTTTGACTACACATTTATGGAAACTGCCAATTACTTGCAATTTTACACATCTGATGATAGGGAGAATTTACCACAGATGAGCATCTGACTCTCTCTTTTTTCATCTTCACCAGCATATTCCTGTATCTGGGTGCCGACATGTTCATATCACAGCACACACCGTCATCCTACACATACTTGATGCCAAGCAAGTCAGCACAGTGGACAGCAGAGTTATTCCTGACAGTCACTCCTTACACAAGGTTGGCTAGCAGTAGCTTACTTATACGAAGAAGGGACTGTGAATCACGTAAATATATCTCATTAAGCCAAACTAAATGTATACTCTGCTCAATTTCTCCTTCATTGGAACTTTAAAATACCTACAGTTTACCCCTACCAATACTTAAGGGTAATAATAGGCAGTCAGGGCACAGGAGTGGATAGAGACAGTGATCTTAACTAATTGCTATTACGATGGGCTCAGTTTTGGCACATTTTAAAGAAATATCTTCTCTATTTACTTAAGTAAGGTTTTTTTCTAGGGCCTTTTGGAAAATAACTGTAGATTCCAGACTTTAAACTCAGTTAGTTTTACAGAATACCTAACTCTGATCAAGAGATTTTGTTTGTTTGTTTTTTGTTTTTGCCTTTGGAAATACTGTTTTTCTATCCCTGGTCCAGGTGTGAACACCTCCTTGACACCAGAAGGTTAGAGAAGTGATAAGACCATAGTTTAGGAAGTTGAGAAGTAACGTGGTACATTGAATGGTTTGGGAAGTAGATCTTAAGTAAAGAAGTAGGCCTCTTTCTTTCCCCCTTTCCTTGTTTTTTCTTGCTTCTTGTATCCCCAGAGTCTACTTGATACACAGAATGTGGAAAAGCAAGCAGATGGGCTCCTTTTACAGTTCAAATCCCACTTTTGCCATTTGCCATTTGGATTATGTTTATGAGCCTCAGTTTAAGTTGGAATTATACATGCCTTTGGAGGTTTCTGTGAGAATCAGATAGTTACATATACATGAGTTATTTTTGTGAGCTTGGTTTACTTTGAAATTAGTAACATATGTTGAAAGGTTGTTTTGAGATCTGAGGTAACATACATAAATTAATTAGTGCAATGTTTGGAATATAGGTAGCATTGATCAAGAAATCATTACTACTTACGGGAAAGGCTTTTAGAACTCACTAAATTTTCTTGCGCGCTTCCATACCTTGCAACTTACCTTGCTGCTAGGTTAGTTATGTGACCAGCTCTGACCAATGAAATTTGAAGGGATAGTAGCATTTCTAGGCCAAGCTGATGTTTTTCCTGATTTCCTTCTTTCTATCTCTGTGGCAACAACCTTGGTAGTTGTGAGGCTACAATATGCAAGGAGCTTGGATCCTCGAGTCACTGTCAAAAGAGCATTTCTTAGGAGAACTTCTGGACTATACTTTGTGTGAACATGAATAAAATTTGATTGTATGCATGACTTTGATTTGGATTTATTTGGTTACTATAATCTAACATTTCCCACTCATCATTCTTGTTTCTCTGTCATTATTATTGCTATTGAATTGAACGGTTCTCATAAACTTTGATACTGTCAGTGATATATGGAGCTAGAGGTTTTTTGTTGGTTTGGGGGTTTTTTGTTTGCTTGTTTGTTTTGTTTTTTTGAGACAGGGTCTCACTATGTAGTTCAGGCTGGACTTGAGCTCACTGTATAGCCCAGGCTGGCCTCAAACTCACAACAATCTCCTGCCTCAGCCTCCTGAGCATGGAGATTACAGCACCCCCACACCTGCCTGGAGCTAGAGTATTTTTTGCAATGGGGGCAGAAAAATATCCATGTTGCAAATAAAACTTTTAGTTCTTCCACAAACGTAGATTCTGTGAAGGTTAAATTAAAACAAAATAGGAAGGAAAGGAAATGTATTAAATTTTCTATTTGGCTCATCAGCTAATTCTCTTTATTCAAACTACATTATTTCTTTGAAACCCTGACTCTAAGTTGATGCATATTTTCATGACTTTTTAAAAAACAATGTGTTTTAATTTCTATCAATAGAAATTTTTTTTCCTTTCTAAATTTTATTGGCTCTACAGTCCTCTAAACCTTAAAACACCTAATTAGAGTTTTATGCACTATCTTTTCCATTAGAAATAAATTCAGCAATGACCTGTTCTTAGGTAGGCGACTGGTATAGGCCATCTTCAGTTTAGGCTTTAGCAGGTCCCAGCATAGAGTGAATGTGTGTTTATTTTTGCAGGAAACATTACTTAAACTGAATGGAAAAACCTCTATTTAACCACTTTTTAAGTGTGATAACGAAATATGATTCCATTTGCCTCGTTCTCTTTGGAAAGAGTGATACAAATGCTACCTTGATGGGCTATTTGCTGGATCCTGTGCAGTTGTTACCTGGAGCTTCTAGAAGTAGAAATAATTCAGCAGGACAAACTATCACAAGAAGGTAGTACCAAAGAAGTAATACCAATGCCAAATTGGAAACTGGTGTGAGCTGTCAGACAGGTAATAGGTCCTGAAAGAAGAGTGCTGGACTTTGTGCCTTCTGTTTCCTATATAGATGGATAAGAAACAGGCAGGTAGAGGGGGAGGGGCTTATAGATGTAGAATTAATTAGCCAGAAAAAAGTGATAATGCTTTTTTTGAGGGGGGAGTGGGTGCTGGAGATCGAACTCAGGGCCTTGTGCTTGCTAGGCAAATGGTCTACCACTGAGCTAAATCCCTAGCCCCAATAATGCTTTTCAAATGAAAGAAAAATGTTAATATTAGCAATGGCAATGTTAGAAATGTATTCACATAGATTAAAAAAATAACAATATTTGGTTGCATATTATTGGGAGGATGTTCATAACCCTAGTGTAAATATAGACAGAGTTTTACACTACCAGCTTACACATGGTCCTTGTTCCTGGGTATTCCTTCACAGAAAGAAGAACAAGGACAGTTTTAAGAAGGGGAAGAAGAAAATAAAGAAAACACTTCAACAAGACTCCCTTAATCTCCAACTTCACTGCTTTGTTATAGAAATACTTGGATAATTCTGTCAGATAGGGCTAACTTCTTGGCAGTGGTGATACATGAATATTAATTCTGAAAGATTTGAAGAAATCAACTTCATACATTGCAGCTGTGGTCCCAATAAGGAGAAGTGTAGAAGAAGAGGATGGAAACTACAAACTCTGAAAGCAGGAAGATTCTTCATGCTGTCTCCTGAGCAGAATCACTTCCAGAGTTCTCTTCAATTCTGGTTTACTAACACAGGCAACAGACAGGGAGTTCCCCTGAGTCACAGAAGAAACCCTCCAGGAAAAGGAGAATAATATCCTGTGCTCTGAGCTTCAGGGCTGTTCCCAGCTTCCCTGACACTGCCTCTGGCAAGAGGCCTGCCTGTGGTCCCTAGAGCCAGGGCAGTCTGGTTAACCACCTGCAGCCCTTAGTAACTGCCTCTCTAATAATTCTCACTTAACTGGGGGCTCTCCAACTTTAGCCAGCACCAGGGCCACTCAGAGGTTTATTAAACGTGGGACACCTTCCCAACCCCCAGCAATTTCTGATTTCACAGGTCTGGATGGGGCCCAGGCATGTGCATTTGCAGCTCATCCCCTGCAGATACTGCCGGGCCAATCTGGAGATCACCTCTGAGAACAGCTATAGTAGAGGCATTTTTTATAGTCACTGACAAAACTGGATCCTTCCCTGTGATTGTGGAACACACTCACTAATCACTTCCTACTGCTGGGTACTGAGTATTTAAAATGTTTCTAGAGATCTGCGAATCACAAACTCACAGGACCTCTAGGGTTTTTCCTTACCTTATAGGTCAGATTTTCTTATTTCATCCTCTCCTTCCTGTCTGTTGTGCTTTAAATTCAACGTTACTCTTTGTGGTTCACCTTCATATCTCTGAACTTGGTAGTAAAGACTGTTATCCTTTCCAGCCAGCTGTTTATTAGTAGCAAGCTGTCCTTTACCTTGCTTTTCTTCCTCATAGGTAAGGATGGTAATCTGCAGAGCACATTAACTTTAATAAAAGCACTGTGAATGGACAGGATAATATAATCTCTTGTACTTATCAGCACCTCTCTTCTCAGAAATATTACTACTCAGAGCTAGCTGGCTTTCTGTTTTATTATTTAATCTTTTATTCTGTTTTCCTCTGTGGTAAGATAATTTTTATTAGTTCTTCTGAATAGTTTTTTTTCTCTTCTGCAGAGTAGTTATGTGTTAGCATGAGTCACTTTCCATCACAGGGTTTCTCTACTTGCTGTTTTTGTTTGTTTTCATTGTATGATATTTTAATTCAGGCAACATATACATAACATAAAGCTTACCCAGTTAATCTTTTGAAAGTGTACAGTTAGGTGGCATTAAATGCATTCACATTGTTGTGCTATCCATTTCTAATTTCTATTGTCATAAACAGAAACTCTACCCATTAAGAATGATTTCCTATTCTACTCCTTCCTTAGCCCCTGCTAACTTCTGTTGTACTTTCTGTCTGTATGAATTTGTTCATGCTAGGCCTCAAACAAATGAAATCCTCCCATAATTGTCCTTTTGTGTCAGGCTTGATTCACTTCATTTACCATATGTTTTCAAGGTTCATGCCTGCTTGCTTTTACAGTATTTGATTTCTGCAACCATGCTTGCATTTTCTCTAGAGTCTTTTCCAAAAGAAAAACTTTTCCTTTTATTTGACAACAATCATCATCATCTTCCCATCTTTAATATACTGAGCCCACCTACATAGAGTTATAGAATGTAGAATAGTTTTACTAGCAGGTGAATGGAATTTTGGGCACTGGTTATTCATTCTGTGACTCATGCACAGGGCGTCACTAAAATCTCTGCTCTCATCTCGTTCCATAACCAGCCACAGCAAGTAGAGTTTTCTCAAAACACTTTAGACGTCTTTTAGAATTTCTACAAGAGGTCTTTTTCCAGATCTTTCTAGAAGTAATCCTCAAAGCTGAGGGCCTTTGTAGGAAACAAAGTACCTTTGAGAAGTTACATTCCTTGTACTTTTATCTGCTAGGCAGCTGTCTCTTTAGCATTCTGTCACTAATATGGTTATGTTTTTTCTCAGTCAAGAAAATGAGTAGATACTAGGATTGTGAAAAAGTTGAGAAAACAGGAGGATCTTTAAATCACCTTTAACTGTATTTTGCTTCCTAACCCAATGCCTTTTCTGATATGGCCAGAGCACACAAATCTTTGCCAAAGGTGGAAAAATCAACGAATTTTTTATAGATGTACTGAGAACAAGGTGATATTGTAGCTTTTGATAATTGATGAGTTCAGACTCTGTATCAATTTACTAAAGTTGTGGAAAAGTTAAGGTTGCCTTCAAGTACAATAGGTTGTACAGCCAAGCCTATAGAGCAAGATAAATCCAGTGACAATATTTGACATAATTGGAAAGTCACATTAACTTGTACACTGCTTGAAAATAATGCTTGTGATCAACTACTGCCCAACTCTAAGTTGGATGATATCAAGCATTTAATTAATTGAAAAATATTTTGTGTTCACAGTGATCTCACTGATATGTAGCCCACATGATTTGACAAAGTCATCTAGGTTACTAGTTCTTTTTTATCTACTTTTTAAAAATTACTTATTAATACTAATAAGTAATTATTAGTACTAAATGATGTTTTTAAAACTACTATACATGTTATTCTTTTTGTATATGACAAACTTCATGCACTTAGGAAGAATAGAAATTAAGTTTTATTTTTATTGAATTTTGAATTTCATAAGTCAAGCTTGGCTTCATTTCCAAGTTCAAACTTACTTAAGCAAAAGAAATGTAAATAATCTTGTATACACCTTGTGTAGGCAGATGAAATGGGAATTCCTTTTATAGAACAATCAACCTGATGTATTTATTTTTACATTGCCCATCCATCATGATATATTCAGAGTTATGTTTAAAAAATTTCTCATTATACAGGATCAAAAAATGAAGAGATGGCTATAAGGATGTAGATTCAGCTTCTTTGCATTTCTTGAAACTCTGCTTTCAGGTAAGAACTTGAATCAGTCAGTCCATGTTGCTGTTAAATTTTCCAGAATGGAAGTTTTTAATCAACATTTAAAATAACATTTTCTATCTCTAGTTCTTTATTTAGTCTCTAATACCTTGAGCCCCACAGATTCTTTGATTCAAATGTAGTCAGACCTGTTTCCTATTTGAGAATTACTAAGTGAAGCCCTTTCTTGCAAAGTGTTAATGATTTAGCAAAGGTAAAAGGAGGGGGGATAAACGAGTATACACATGCCATTAAGGCAAAGTAGAGATGCTAAGGGATGTTAGCATTTACCTTTTGAGGTTTTAGTGGGGAAAGAGATGAGGAATAATTTTATATTGTAACATTTGAGATGAATCTTGAGTCTCAAAGTTTAGTGTGCATCAAAATTCCCTGAAGGACTTGTTAAAGCTGATACAAATTGTGGGTACCAATACTTATTGTTTTTGATTCAGTAGCTGTGGGATGGAGACTCCAAATGTAAATTTTTAGCATAGTCTCATATGATTCTAATACTGTTTCTTTGGAAACAAAATTTGGAGAACCACTGCTCTAGAGTGATTGAAAAGGGATGGAGAGTATTCAGTGCAGAAAAAGAGACTGAGCAAATTTGAGAGGTAAGAAAATGAAAAGCATTTGAAATATCAGTAGGGTTTTTTTTTTTAGTTATCTCAATCTTTCCAATGAAGAGATGAAGTTTTGGAGTCTAAAGGAGCCTGTTTAATTACAGAGCTGGTAAGTGGCAGCTCTGTAATTAAACAGATTTAAGCCCATGGAGTCCAGAACACTAAATGTAACTGCCTGACTAATAGGAGGAGATAGTACCTCTTCACTAACACAAGCATTATGTTAGGCATCCTGGAAGTTAGGGCCGGGGAGGCAGGTTGCAGTTGTATATAGGGGGCTTAAATACCAAGGGAAGGAATTTTGTATTTAAGATGTCAACAGAGATGTATTAAAATTTTTGATTAATTCATCAAGTTGCAACAAATATAGTCAAGCAAGAGGAAAGAAATAAAAGAGGGAAAAGGATGGAACCATATTTAGAAGGCTTTTATGACAGCCAAGTAAAAGGAAAGGAGGGAATAAATGAGGGGATTTTTAGGTGGAATGGAATGCAGGGCATGGAGGTAAGGACTATTTTACTACTGGGCTTGAGCGGTGACCCCAGTTTTTCCATCAACCGTGATTCCATGATTCAGAAGATTTGATTTGTGAAGCGAACTGGATTTAGTTAGACAAAAATATATTTCTGAGGTCATTATTTCTTCCACTGTTGTAACTAACAGTTCATAATCATGAAGAATTCAAATATTGTAGCACTGTCCTGGTTGTGGTAAGAATAAGCGTTAAACTTCAGAAACTGAGCAGGTGTTTAAAAATATTTTACTGCTTTTAGCAGCAGATCTTTGTTACTATGCCTACAACCAAGTCAGTTCATGACGAATATTTTAAATTTAAGTCCCATCTACTTTCATGCTTCAGGTACCCCTACTGATGCCATCAAAAGTAAGTGTACGTTCGGGGGTATAACTCAGTGACAGAGCACTCACCTAGCATGCCCGAACCCTGGGTTTGATCCCCAACACCACAGGGGAAAGAAAAAATAAAGCCAGTGGAATATTTTAGTAATCCTGAAACAATAAGTATGCTACCATACTGGCATAAAGTAAATTCAGCCCTCCCTCAAGAAAAGCCCATGTGGTTTTAAAGGGTAAATAATGTAATTTACTAGGTATTTACAAAATTGAATTTTTTCTTGTCTGTAAATTTCTGAAAATATTGTTGCCACCTAATAATATGTGTGGGGTGAATGAGTAAAAGTCAAAACAGACTCTCCAGGTTAGATCTGAGTGTTTTAGAGGGGAGTATTAGCCAGGACAGAAAGGTTGGGAAAGGACCCTGCTGGGAAGAGCTGTTGCTGAAGGTGACATGGAATAAGATAGGCACATGTTGGAATGTCTCTTTAACTTGGGATTGGGTATTGCCACCAATCAACTGTTGTAAAAACAAGAAAAGGACGGGGAGTAACTCAGTGGTAGAGTGCATGCTTAGCATGCACAAGAAAAAAAGAAAGCATTGAAAAATTTAGGAGCACAGAAAAACCACAGTTCTCTGTAGTGTAAAATACTGTATGGAATCTCATAAACTTTTAGAGTGCAATATTTGGATAAAATATTTTTAAAATAGTGATCTAAAAGTTCCACTTATACTTTTTATCACTGATCACACTTCCAAACCCCACGGGAGTATACAAAACATCATATCTTTTACTTGTAACAGTGGTAGTACACATATCTGTGGTTATGAAAGTGTTAACCACTGGGCTCCTAGTAGCTGTAGCAGGAGAAACACTGGATAAGGTGATCCAATTTCTGCACAACAGGATCTGGTTTCTCCTCCACAGAAGCATTCATTCTGAAAGTCAGTCATTCTCACAGCATCAAAAGCTAGGACGTAGAGTGGGGGGAAGTGTCATTATAGAAACCGAGTGTTTGGAAGACTTGGGAAAGAAGAGTGTTTCTTCCCGTGTTTCAGGATTTATTCCATGACAAATTAGGAACAACAATAGCTGCAACAATACATGCAATTCATTATGTATATTTGGAAATTGGATTTTGAGCATTATAATCACAGATACTGACTCAGCACTGCTAATTAGTATGTCAGACATGCTAAAGAACAGCTTTGATGCACACTAAAGTAGGTAGTGGAACTACATAAAAACAGGAATATCAGCAGATAACATGTAAACCAGGATAATGAAATAAGAAGATGCAAGAAGGACCACAGGGGCTGCATTATTCTTAGCCACATATAGCTAAATGGGTCACCATTGTCTTATGAGGAAAAATTTGAATGCCAAAAAAGAATAACTCCAAATTGTTCATCCCCTACACTGACTATATGTATATATGCATGCATTTGCTTAAATTAGCTAAGGAAGCTCTAGTTAGTTTATTCCTTGGTGTGAGCTGAGTCATCCACAATTATACTTTTTACTTTCTTCATAGAATCTGGGATGAGCAGAATCTTTGGAGTGTTGCTAACAGGACCAGGTGGGTCCAAGCAGCACTTGCAGCTAAGCTCTTTGTACCCAGCATGGAGAGACTGAAGAGAACACCCCTGCATAGCAGTGCCTTAAACTGCAGGAGTGTTTGCTGAGAGGCAGTTCCGCCCTTGGCAACTGGCAAAGCACAACCTGAGACAAATGGGAGCTTCAGGGATGAACCAATAGAGCGCAGTTAACCAGAGAGAATGCAGCCGGGTAGTGCAGGCTGTTCCATTATACAGTTAAAAGGGTTTCCTCTACAGTTACCTGGCATAAGTTACCAAATGGCTTGCATGAAATAACATGCAGTATTCTGCAGTTCTGTGCAATTACCTTAAATCATCACACAGTCAAAAGACAGACAGAAAATGTAGGGAGAAGCTTTTAACAGTAATTTGTAGCAAAGATGTTTGGAATGAGAACACACTGCTTGTTACCACTGGCTCTTGTGCTAATCACCTAATTGCAAATTGGCTTTCCTTAATGTCTGGATATCACTGAAATAATCCTATACATTCTCTGGTCTTTGGTCCTATTATTTAAATTTACATGCCTGCATACACAGAATTTTTTCTCCTTCCAGAGTCATTCAATTAGTCCATTTTCCCCTTTCTGTTTAGAGCCAGAGAGAGAAACCAGTGAGCCATGAGGCTGCATTCTGAACCCATGGCTCAAAGATGGGACATTATATAAAAATGAAAGTGTTCTGAAAATAAGACAGTATGTAGATCTTTACACACAGAAACGCCCACCCAAGACTCCACATTCTTGGGAAGATAATTGTTGCATTTGGATATTGCTTTCCACTTACCATCATCCATTCTGGCATTCTGGTTTTTTCTTTTCAGAAAATCAGGATTAAAGCCACATGTTGCTCACTACATTGTAAAGGTGACTTTCACCTTCCGTTGATTAAAAAAAGGACTAATGAATATGTCACTTGTTTGTGGCATTTGTTAGTAAACAAGACCAAGAGAATAATCTGTATGATAATTCCTGGCTCTTATGTGTCATCCAACACATGGACATACAGTGTCATCAATCATTTAAATAGAGTTTAAGTAAACTAGTTTGCAGTAGGCTAGTTAGTGCAGTATTCTTTCAGAGGAAAGGGACAAAGGCACATGTGGGGCTGAGCAGGGATCTTCTTCCTCCACCTCCTTTTTAAAAAACTTCCCTCCAGTGCAAAATCTCTTTCTTATAGAAAATCATGTAGTGTTGAAAGATATAGGGAAGAAAACAAAAAGTTTATCTTTCCAATGGGGAATGTAGTTCAGTGGTAGAGTATTTGGCTGGCAAGTGCAAGAGCCTGGGTGTGAGCCCCAGTACTGAAAAAAATATCTTTTCCTTTACCCTGAAATAATCAACAGAAAAGTTTTGTAATTTTTCATCATTACTTTTTCAGGATTTATTTTTTATATTTTTTTCTGCTACCACATTATTTATTAGTTTGTATCTAAAAATGAATACATATGAATGTAATATATATCCTATATATATGAATATAAATGTTTTAAGACTATAAAGTCTAGTTTTAAAAAAGCCAAATTTCAGGTCAAAATGGTATACATATTACAGAAGATCCTTTTGAAAAGAAAATGCAGAATTGGCCATCTGGTCCACTTGTTACATATTATAACACCAGACGTGCCTCTTATTTTGTTTTATTTTATTTTATTTTATTTGTGTGGTTGAAATATGTTCAGCTCCATTTTGGATCTTTTCCCTTTGTTTTCTTTTTCATAGCTCTGGGATATATACTTCAACTAATTATCTTAATTTATCTGATTTTCCAATGTATTTAATTCAAAATTTATCTTTATAAAAAACAAATTTGTCTTATAAAATATAACCTTAAGGAAAGAAGCAAAACACACCCAAATAATAAATAAGCAGAGTGAAGGAAAGACAAAGATATGAATGCAGCTTAAGTTTGCAGTCTTACCTGTTCAGTGAACCACAAAAGGACTTATTTTGAACCACAAAAGGACTTACTTTTATTGCTTTAAATTCACAGCTGAACATAACAATGCCAAATATTTTCTTTCCTGACAACTACAAAAACTCAGGTTGAACCAAAAGTTTTTCTCTGAACCAAAGATTTTTCTCTTTCTCTTTCATAATGGGCTGGATTTGCTATAGTGTTGTGATTCCAAGACTTCCTAAAATTTAACTATTAAGTGAATAATAAATTTCTTTGGCTCTGGTTAAAAATTAAATGCTGAAGTGAAAATGTTGAAGATAGGAATTCATGTGGGGTGAATGAATGAATTAAATTTTTGGTTTGTAGACTTTTTCTAATTTAGATTTTTCAGCTTTTCAACTGACTTTAAAAATAATTGTTATTCTGGAAGTACACTGGGTAGTCTGACTCCAAAACTAGTTTTCTTAGGATACTTTTAAAAAAAGAGTTTAACATAAGCCTAAGCCAAGTTCAACCAGCATTCAGCTCCATGTGAATGAGTCTGAAAAATTTTCAGAGGCGGTAAGGGATAAGTTATACTCATGAGTCTTCCCGGCAAAATTCATTCCTGGAAAGAAAAGCTTGGACTAGAGAAAAGAGAGAATTTACCCTCAAATTAATCCCTAATACCCAGACTAATCTTTGGTATAAATATATAACAGTTTCAGTTGCTTTGCCAGAAATGGAACTGGCAGTTGTAGTTGATGGTGGCCTTGACCCAGGCTGCTGTGCTCTCAACATAAGGCTTTGTGCCTGTAGTAGGCATCGGCGATGGCTGCTGCCTTTGATGTCCATCACAGGAGGAAATATCACCCTATGGGTACTCCGGGAAACACAGCTTCAGGAAGTACAGCTTATCAGGAGAGCAGGATAAATGTAACTGTCATGGGGCCAGGGACTTTATTAGTTTTCTTCATTGCTGTAGTCCCAGTATATAAAGCAGCAGAACTCATTAAGTATGTGCTGAATGAATGAATACATGGACATGAAATTGGGGGCATCTCAGGTAGCTCAGACAGGAGAGGAGCCAAGCCAAAGAAAATTAGATGACCACTGCTCAACTTCAAATGAAACTGGAAGTCATCAAACTAGAAAAGTCCACAAGGAGAAGTTTTAGTCCAAGGTTAGTTGGACAGAAATATTTAGACCAAGGACATAGAAAAATTGGTAGTCCAGTTGGACTCTTGACCAGCTATTTGTTGCCGAGTAACAAAGTTACCCTAAAACATAGCGATTTATTTCAGAATCCAGAAGCAGCCTAACTCGTTGGTTCCAGTCCAGGTCTCATGTGAGGGTGCTGTCGAGCTCTACTAAGGCCGCAGTTATGTCAAGACTTGACTTGGGTTGGAGCGTCTGCTTCCAAGCGCACTCTTGGCTGTTGGTAGGTTTCAACTTCCCTGCTGGCTGTTATCAGGCTGGCAGGTTCTGGCCATGTGGACCTCTGTATTGAAATATAGCACAGTCCTTTAGGGGTGGGGGTGGGTGGGAGAAAGAGAAGGACAGAGAGAGACAGACGGACAGAGGCACACACACACAGACAGAGACAGAAAGAGAGAGAGAGACTAAATGGAAATTGCAGTCTCTTATAATCTAATCCCAGAAATGACATCCTATTATCTCTGTGATTTATTGCTCACACATGTGAGTGAGAAGACTGTTTAAATGTGTGAGTAATAGTAGGCAGGGATCCTCAGAGGCTGGCTACTGCAGTGGCTATGGCTGTGTTCCAAAAACCTGTGTCTGATCCCAATCCTCAATTAGTTTATAGGCTATGGAGGGCTATACAAAAATCTGAATATTTTTTTAAAAAATGTTGTCTACACATTAGAAATAAAATCTAAAGATCACTCCCATAGATTTCTGCTACAAGATTTTGAAATAAAATGCAGAATGGTTTTAATACCATTTAATACCATTTAACCTCACATAATTTGAGGTCCAGGGTCAGAAATTTATTTGCAGTGTGACATCTCTGGATTAGTCTTATCTGTCCAAACTGTATGGAGGAGCAGAAAACATTGCCATTTCAATTCAGCTTTTATTAGTTAATTTTCTGAGGGAAAATCCTTTTAGTCACTCCAAACCCTCATTTTTTGACTTGTACCACCTCTTTTTGACATAAGAATTATCCTCACTGTGGGGCCCCCTCAACCCTCTATTAAAATCTTAAAAAACATAAACAAAGCTCTATTTCCATGTAGAGCATTACATCCACTGCAGTCTCCCTATATGCAAATAATCCGTCTGACAAGCAAGGACTACTGCTGCAACTAGAGAGCTGTCTGTACTGAAATTTCCTTGGGCTGAATGGAATAGACCTTCTCCTCTGAGGAGTGTTTCTGTCTTTTCAGGGCTTGGTGAGGTATTGCTCTGCGGCTGCATTCCACAAGAGAAAAGATTTGCAAAATAAACAGCCTCCATGCATCTGGTGAAGACCCAGGTTAGAGTGTGCTAACAGACTGCAGCATTCCTCTTGAGCAGGTTCCCATGTGAGGATAATGTGGGCAGACTGGATGGGCAGCGCCCCATCATCTCACATGACTGCTGACCTGGCTATACCACAAGGAGTTAAAGCTTTCTCTCTGCACTCAGAGAAGCAGTATCAGAGCAAGCATCGCTTAATTGCTTTTCTAGAACCAGCAGGGGGATTGGTAGATGCAATGATCTAACGGTTTTTTTCCACAGCTGTTGTTCTGATCACATGAGAGTTATTGGTAGTCCTTATAATCCAAAATTTCCAGATCCTGGCAATTGTTATGATTGGAGTTGAATTAACCTTTAAGCCTTAGATCCTTAAAGCCGCTGGACAATAAAAGTACAACTTGCTGAACTTTGGCTGTTTTGTACAGCCACGTGGTAGATAATAATTACAATGGTCTTTTCCATTGCTTCAGTAAGTTCTGCTGGTACAGATTAATAAACTTGATCTCAGCATTCTGATGAGGGAGTAGTCATATTAAACTACTAAGGTTGACCCTACTGGTGATGTAATTCTTTACAATAGAGCTAATGTAAGAAAATCTGCTTCTCGTTTAAAGCGACAGACAGGTTTCTTATAAAACTTTTATTCTGAACTAAATTATAATTTACTTAGCACATATTCTTCAATAAATTCTATTAGAAAGATGTTATCAAAATGGTATACTCTAGTTAAAGAAGCCATTTCTGTCAAGTCTCTGGGTGCTAAGAAAGTATGATGGAAAGGACTGTTTTTATTTAGTTTTCTGGAACTATTGTCTTCATTTAACAAGTGAAAAAGCAAACAAATGAATATTTTTGGTGAGCATATTCTTCTAAGTCTCTGCTCTTCTTATCTCCAATAATTTAACTCCTGTGATTTTTCTCACTGTCATGAGATGGGACTGCTTGTCAAAACCCAGTCTACTTAGCATAATCCAGTTTCCGAGGAAATTACACAAGGACTGTCTTACTTTCAACAAAAGGCACTTAGCTTTTGTATATAATGCTCCAAGAACGCAAAACAGAGGGTGACAAGTAGAAGAGTACATTAGGGAGTATGGCTGCAAAATATCCCCAACAGAGTAGCTCTTGTCCCTTGGGCAGGTGTCTCTACTACTGCCACCACGACTTAAAAAAAAATAACACTTAGTCATTATCAATGCCTTCACAATCATCACTTTATATTCATCTAGTAACATTTAATAAGCGCTTGTTGGATTACTACCTTGAGCCAGGCAGAAAAGTAGGTGCACTTAACAACAGATGTGTAGCATAGTTATTGAGAGCGTGGGTTTTGAGATAGGTTCCAATTTCTGGCATGCTAAAAGTGTAGCACTGGCAAGTTACTAGACTTCACTATGCCCTGTTTTCTTCAGTTTTAAAATGAAGGTAATAAAAATGTCTGTGGAAATTAAATGAGTTAACATGTATTGCTTTTAGAACAGTACCTGGTATATAGTAATGCTATATATTTTACTTGGGGGTTTTATTATTAAAAATAATCATAATCTGAATAGATTATTTTTATCTACATTTTTCCTTGTCGACCCTTTTATATAGCCTTCTCACAGTTACTTTGTGTTGAGTTTAAATTTTCATGAGACATTTAAGAATTACAGCACTTTGCAATTTGAGACTTTTACTTTATAGATTAAAAACCAGCTCTGGAAATGTTATATGAGTGGCCCAAAGCCAAAAAACAAAAGAAAAACAAACTTTATTGGTAACAGTGTCAGGATTAATATTGTGTTTATGTTTCCTGTGCCTTCATTTTGGCTTGAAGGATGGTATGGCATAGATCCGAGAGTCTCTCAGACTTCAGCCTGAGACCCCAGGGTCATTCTATTTTTGCCACCACTATCCTGTCTACAAACCAACAGCTACCCCTCAACACCAAAGCTAGAGGCTGTGGCTTTGAGTGTCCCTTAGAAAAAGAGTTCTGGCCATGTTCCCAGCCCCTAGCATTCTTATAGCAAGCATTAATGTAACAGCAAAGAAAATGTATTCCAACCCTTTTCTATGCATCAGTCGTTGCACGAACGATAGAAACCCATCCAAATTAGCTTACACAAAAAGATTTAGTAAACCTGAAAGAAAATGTGAGAAACAATCTTTGAGAAGTCTGCAGAAGATTAGAATGAGGAGTTCATATTGCATTAGGATTCTTTTTCTCTTGTCTCTGCTAGAAAAGGAGAGTGTTGCTTAATTCCCCCAGACTAGCTTTCTCTACTTGGTGCAGACATAGCCACCAAAAGCTCCAGACTCATGGTCTTTGTGATGATTTAACAAAACAGGTATGGCTTACACTGTGTGCCCATCACTGTCAAGAGAACGGATGAAGTGTTACAACTGGCACAAGCTGAGTTATATGCTAAACCTGGTTCTCTGGTTGGGAGTGGGGTATGTTTTGAGTAGAAGGAAGAAAGTTGTATAAAGGAGACAATATCTTCTCAAATTAGCTTCCTGTGGGCAGGGTGTCAATTCATGTTACCTGTATACAATCTAGATTTCAAATTAATTTGCTTGCAAATAAGGAAGATTGAATGCATGCTCCTGTAAATATTCAAAACACTTTGCGTTCTATAACCTACATCCTAGCTTCTGAAAATGTTGTGAGCAGTAAGGCAACAAGGAAATGGAATTACCGACCATCCCTTTCTATAATAAATCTTTATCTGACATCTGTTATCCTGAGATTTAAGAGCCCAAGTCAGCGCCCACATGGCAAATTACCCAATATTTATCCTCACTTATAATTTTATTAGAGCTTATATTTGGCTATACATGGGGCAGTTGTTTATATGCCACTTTAAAAATGAGAAAACCAAGAATCTGACTTGCTCTTGCTTACATACTTAATAGCAATAGAACATGAACTTGAACTGGATTTTTGTCTAGGCAAAGATTTTTCTACATATTTTGTTAAAATGGAGCAAGCACAAGGTTATTTATTGTTTTGCTTTGTTTTGTTTCAGTTTTTTGGAAAGAAAGGCATTGAATACAGGGTACTAATGACCTGGTTCAGTGTGTGTATCAAGATGTATTTGTTGAATGAGTGAAAGTACTTTTGCTCATAAATAAAAGAGAGATAGTAGGAAACAGGAGGTAGAATTTGTGGAGATGGGAAAGGGATCTGGGGAAGGGGGAAAGTGAAGAGGAAGTAAGACTGATCAACATGCCGTATGTATATGTACTCGTTCCTCGAAATGAATGTAGGTTATATTGCAAATATATAGCAACGGTGACAAAAAGGCCCTCAGGAAAGAGGACTTCTGCAACTGAAAGTGCCAAGAGGGACGGGGTAAGTATGTTCGAAGTGAAGGGGAGTATCTCGAAGGTGATTAAAGGCAGTGTATCTTTTTACTGTAATATATTTTTTTAAAATTTAGAAAGTGTCTTTGTTCATTTCACAGAGTGAAGCCTTGACAAGGTGGGAAATAGAAATGAAAGTCTGTGACATGAGGCCCTGCTGAATTCCCTTGAAATGATCCACCAAGGCTGGCATTCTTGAGTACTGGCTGAAGGAAGTTTTTCCTTATTTTCTTTCCTGATTCAGACTGCCAGATCCTTGTGTTTGATTTTAAATTAATATGACAGCACGTCCTGTTTACTTGGATTAGTTCACAATTATTCTTTTTGTCTTCTGTTCTATAACACAAGGGTTACTTTTTCATACTTGGCCGGATGCTAAACATGTCCTTTATGTGTTTGAGTTTGTTTAGTTCTTGCAAATATGTTTCGTAACTCTATTTAACAGCCCAGTCAGTTCATAAAATTGAGGATAGGGGATGGTGAAGAGAGTGAAATTCTACAAGGCCTTTTGCTGGGCCGTTAATTAAATGATTCATTCCATATTAAGTGTTACTCTAAACTATTCATAAAGGGGTTCAACTTACTAATCAGATCAATTATAAATGTTCTCAGTGACTGTTTTCAGTTTCCAAAATCAGAACTCGATGTAGCTAATAAGGACCTGGGAATAGTTTTGCAAAAATCTACTTCTGTTTCAAAACTGGAAAGCCACTTACCAAGTCCCAGATAAATTAATAAACTTTATGCACCATAGTTATCAGTGAAACCAGTTTTTAAAAATGACACCTCACAACCCAATAGCTAACAAGAGAAGTATTTCTTCGTTGGCTGTAACTAACCCCTTTCAACTAGGATAAGAGATGAGATTCAATCTGTAGTTTTCCCTTTGAAGTTCCAAGCTCTTTGTAAGAAATGAATTTACTTTTCATGGAAAGGAGAAGCTGGTCCAATCTATAAGCAGTGGAAAATTCCCAGGTGCCATCTTGTAGGGTTGTTGAATTTGTGATCAGAATACATAAACTGTCTCTGTGTTGGTGATTCTCTCTGCCACTTCACATTGTTACGTAACTATAAACGTGAATACTGGGCTACATACATGCTGACTTTGTACCTAAAAGACAAAAGGCAAGTTAGGTCTATACTTAGGGTCTTATTCTTCGATTCTTACTCTTTATATGCTTCCAAGGTAAATATTTTCACATCTGATGACTCTCTTTTTGTTTTGGGGGCATTTTCCTCTAAAATCTCAGTGTAGTATTGGTAGTCCTCTCAAAACATGTGCCTTATTTGAGGTATGTTTCAGGTTCTTTTCATCTTCCTTATCTTCTTATTTGATTTTACCTTGGATTGCTTTCTTTGTTTATATCTATCTTTCATACATCCATCATTTCAGTAATTTTCATAAATTTTCGGGTGCTCTTGGTCTTTGTTATCTGTACTTTGTATTCTTTTTCCTTGAGTCTCATGGTTCCTCTGTAGGTGAAAAGGGGAGGCACTTACTCCCATTGGCCCTGTTAGGTTGGATTTTGACATCCAGAATCTTTCATTTTTTCTAGCAGCCATTCTAATAATACCTCTTCATGTAGAGAAGGCATCTCTGTTTCAAATGGTTCTCAGAATGATCCTAAGCTCTATAACCCATGTCATTGTCCTCACCCTTAAAAGTTCAAGGCTACCCTGGGCAACGTGTATAGTCCCAAAAAATTAAAAGTGCTAGGGATGTAGCTCAGTGGTAGAAAACTTGCCCAGCATCTGAGAAGTTCTGGGTTCAATCCCCGTTACCAGGGAAAAAGAAAAAGAAAAAAAAGAACACTAGAGATTTATATAGATAAGGGTGGAAAGGGAGAATTAAAACCCTGGCTTTCATCTCTTACCAAGGAGAAACTGAGTCAGCCCAACTCTCTTTGCTTGTGACTGTCATGTAATGTCACTGTTGACTGCTTTCAAAAGAAGTATTGCCATAGCTGGGATGGCTCTAGGGTTCTAGACTGAACTAGACCCCGCCTACGCCAAAGAGGTGGTTAGGGGGACAAGGCTTGCTCAGCTCTCTCTCAGCCCGTCATGCTCGCAGTTATCCTGATTTGCTGGGTTAGTCTCTTTTGCTTTTTGTCCACTTAGGCCCAGAAAAACATCTTCCTTCTTTCCTTTGGGAAGCATACAGCTTGAATCCTTCATACTGAGAAAACGTGTTCGACCTCTGCTCTGAAGGGTAACACCTTCAGTAACATGAAGGTATTTTATCTTTTAAAAAGATTTCTGAGGATCAAAAGGTACTCATAGCTGTTCTTCTCTCATATAGGGAAGGACCACTGTCCCCAGGGTGCAATCTTTAGTCATAAAAACTGATGTTATGTCATTTTGCTAGATTCTTATATAAATTGTGTGTTTTGTAAATTTTGAAAGGGTACCATTACTGATTACATCAGGATTCCAGTCATAGACAAAGTGAAGGGGATGTTTGGTCATTCTAAGCTTCTTTCATTAAGGAAAAAAAAATAGAAATTTAATATCTGGTAGGCCTTCTGGTAAAATAGACAAGAATCTGCTAACTTAAAATTGAAAAATCAAAATTTGTCTTAAAACAAAAGTAGTTATTATGTTAATCACACAAAGTCCCATAACCTTACTTATTTACACAATCAACTATTTTTGATCATTAATTATATACCAGGTCATATTAGCCATGAGAGATAGACATATGAATAAATACTGTTCCTATTGGCTATTTTGAATGAAAGGTCATTTCATCCAGGCACAGTAGCACATAACTGTGATCCCAGCTACTCTGGAGGCCGAGACAGGAGAATTGCATGTTCTAAGCCAGACTGGCCAACTAGCAAGATACAGTCTCAAAATAAAAAATGAAAAGGTTCAGGGATTATAGTTCAGTGTTAGAACCCTTGCCTACCACAGGCAATGCCCTGGGTTCAATTCTTACCAAAAAAAAAAAAAAAAGACAAGGAAAAAAAAAAGAATTTCATCTTCTATATCTTCTATATCTGGTGTTTCCTGTGACATTGCGGATGTCCCTTATATTGGATGATATTAAAATTATATGTCATGTCATAGAATCAGTATTGGTTAATTCCTTTGCTATCATTTCAAGTTTCGTTTTATGCAAACAACAGTTGAATTAAGTGGTTTAGACTGAGGCTATGCCAATATTTTATTTTCCTTAAAACTGGAGAATGTGCTGACTCAGAAAAATATGCATACTGGCTTAGCATTAGCATCCATCATTGATGGTTGTGTAAATCTTATCTAACTTTCCAGATTAGAAGACAAAATACTCTCAGTCATATTTGATAGGACCAATATGCTTATATTGTGCCTCAGGCTAGTTTGGAATAATTTATAGCCAGATAGCTTATTCACCTGGTATAATTAAATTCAACAGAGTATTAAAATATCTAGATTTATAATAATTCTTTTTTGTTTGTTTGTTTTTGAGACAGGATCTCTGTTACAAGTTCAGGCCAGCCTTGAACTCACTATGTGGCCCAGGCTGTCCTTGAACTGGAATTCCTCCCTATTGCTGGAATTACAGGTGTGCCCCACCACACCTGGCTAGATTTATAATCATTCTTGACATCATTAACCAACAATGGAGGCATTTTATTTGTATTCCTCAAGATGTAATCTTTTTGTAAAGCTTACTGTGTCAGGGAAGTTTTGGGGCCCTCTTCTAAGATGATTCAGCTCTTACCTGCTGATCTGTGAATTGGTTACTTAGTAAATAGTGTAAATAACAATTACAATAATAAGCTATTAGTAGGAACAATAATAAGTTATTAGTAGTAACTTGTAGAATGATTAGCAAATGGAAAAATCCTGCCTACTAAGGTAGAAGACAGGGTGGAACAGGAATAGTAT
This sequence comes from Hystrix cristata, assembly GCA_004026905.1. Taxonomy (NCBI): domain Eukaryota; kingdom Metazoa; phylum Chordata; class Mammalia; order Rodentia; family Hystricidae; genus Hystrix; species Hystrix cristata. The sequence continues at coordinate 175,851 of PVJO010001047.1, forward strand.
AAATTTATCATCATCAAAAACTAATTCAAAACTCCCCATATTATTGAATATACCATACAGCTGAATAGTTAATTACATGCTACCTTAAATTTTCCTTAATTTGTTTTGCATATGATAGGTTTAGCTCTCCAAATACGTTGTTTAGAAGGCACAGTCCCAGCCAGAGCTCAGAAGTGTGAGAAGCTGGTGTTGGAAGTCCTCTCACTTCCCCTCTCCTGATATCTTCCACCACCTCCAGCAATACTCCATCCTCTTTCCCTCAGAGGGCAACTATGCTCCAACTGTGGCCAGTGCAACCTTTCAAATTAGGCAAATCGGTTATAATCCCTAGTTGGTACTTACTTACTCTGTGGCCTGTGGCAAGCTCCTTATCTCCCTGTTTCTTCATCTTCAGCTGTTAGAACTAAAAACAGCTGGGACTCTAGAACCCTCACCTCTGTGAGGCCCTGGGTGGTTGTGAAGATTAGCACAGTGAGCTATGGAAATGGCTTACACAGCGCCTAGGTACAGTGTTAGGATAGTAAATGCTATCCTTTTTTGCTGCTTCTTCGCCATACCCATCTGCCAAATTCTACCTACGCTTCACTTTATACTCGCTGGGGGTTTTGCTTAGCTAATACTCATAAATGACATCTGTAAATGAGAATTCTGTTCTTTGAGACTAGGAAAGACTTTAGAAAGTATCTACACTGGAATCTTTGAAGGAGTGTTCTGAGTGGGCACAGGTTCCTGTGGGATGTCCTGACAAAGGCTGCAGAGCTGTCCAAGCAGCAGAGTGTGTAGGGAGCTGACGCTCAAGCTCCTTTGACCTAAGAAATGCTACATTTTTATCAGTGTTAAATAATGAGATTTTCATGAGATTTAATTTTAGGAATACAAAACTATTCTGTCCTCCTCCACCACCACCACTTTCAAAAAAGAGTTTGAATTATGGCTTTGGGCTCTATTTCATTTTAAAGATAAGGAAAATTAGACCCAGAGAAGTTAGAGACAACCCTTGCTTGTAACATCAGGTTTCTCAATCCCATGCCATAATTTTCTTTCTTTCTTTCTTCATCTTTTCTTTCTTTCTTCCTTTTTTTTTTTTTTTGACAGGGTCTCGCTCTGTATTTCAGGCTGGCCTTGAACTTACTATGTAGCCCAGGCTGACCTTGAACTGGCGGTGATCTTCCTGACTCAACTTCCAATTGCTGGGATTACAGGAGTGTGCGACCATGCCCGGCCTCCCATACTGTAATTTTCTAATGAAAACTTTTATTTTATCATAATGGTAGCCACCTGTGTGGCTCAATAGCTGTGTGTGGGGTATACAGGGTATACAGGAAGTGATCTTTATGTAGCCCACTTGGTACGATGAACTGCAAGGTGTGTGCATGTGTGCAAAAATCAACAGGTATGTTATAATACCAATGTAACATTCTGTATTACATTTTTAGTGTATGTATCATTGGGCATCATGGAGGGTAAAATGCACCCTTATGCAACCAAGTTGAATGATCTAATGTTAGGACAAGGTCCCAAAATATAATTAGGTTCTTGGCAGAGGTAAAACCTATTGGACAGAATGCCAGCACTGCGATTCAATGTTGTAAATTGTTTGTAACAGATGATATGCTAAAAGATGAAGTGAAATGCACAAATGCTGAAATACAAGTAAAATGGTCTATATACACTGATAGCCATACTCAAAAATGTGTTTGTTATGGCATCTCACGAATCTGAACTGAAAGCATTCATAGGCCTGCTGTACTTCAAAGGGCTTTCTCATGGTAATTGCAGGAATGTGAAAGATTTATGGAGAAAAGATGGGTGGGACCTTGAAGTTTGTAGAATAACAATGACATGAAGAGATTTTGTTTCCTTCACAATTGCCTGGGGGTTGATGACAAAATCATGCGTGCTACTTCCCCCCAAAAAACACGCATAATCTGGCTGCCAACCGCTCATTGTTTGAGTGCTTTGTAGCAAAATGCCAGGAAATTTACACACCATCTGAATACATGACTATTGATGAACATCTTGCAGCATTTTGTGGTCACTATAGCTTTAAGCAGTATATGCTAAACAAGCCTTCAAAATATGGCACAAAAATATGTCCCCTGGTAGATGCAAAGACATGTTACACTTTCAATTTATAAATTTTTCCTGGAACTCACCACCAGGTCCTTATTCATGTAGTTATAAATTGAATAATGTTATAAACAGACTTGTTGCTCCTATCTCACAAAATAATCAGAATGTGACATTTGACAGTTTACCAGTTACCAATTGATGTTACATTTGCTAACAGAGCACAACTTGACAAGCATAAGAACTGTTCACAGGAACAAAGCAGATATTTCCAATGAAATGTTGCAAGCTCAAAGCAGAGAATTGTATAGTACAATCTTTGGATTTCAAACACACATAACATTGGCCTCCTCTATGGCAAAGAAAAGCAAAGTGGTACTGCTAATGTCAACATTGCACCACGATGGCAAGATTGACAGAAAAACCTCAACAAAATTGAAGCCAGAGATGGTAACTTTCTACAACAAAACCATAGAGAAGATGCATTATGCAGCAACTCTGATGTCACTTGAGACACAAAGTATTGGCCAATGGTTGTGGTTTACTCGATCCTAAACATGTGTGGGATGAATACTGTCATAGTTAACAAAAAAATAAAACAAACAAAATATAAATTAAAAAAAATCATACCACAGAGAGATTTTCTTAGACAATTGGGACTGGAACTTATACAAGATCACTTACAATACAGGAAGAGCGGAATGTTTCTGCTTGAGGAACTATGCAAAAAAAATTCTGAAGAACACTGGTGATCTGACAGGTGAAGAGGCAGGTACAATGTCACATGTAGGAAAACCCAGAAGATGTCAACTGTGCCCTACAAAAAAGGACAGGGAAACAAGATATACATGCTCTCATTGTAAGTGATACTTGTGTATGGAACATGCAGTTGTCATGTGTGAAGATGGCCCTGTGTATGACAATTGAAGCAAAGATCATTTCTGTGGTAGACTTTTGTTTGAATTTTCATTGTAGTTCACATAGAAATTTATTTCTTAATGTTATCTTTTAGGTTTTGTAAGCAAGTAGACAACTGATGTGAAAATGTTGATGTTTATTCTACAAACTCAATGCAGATTAAAAAATTAATATTTTATTTTATTGATATTTTATATTCCTGTTAAATGCACATTGTATAATATAATAAGAGTCTCCTGACAAAACAGCAAGACCAGCAAGATGTCAAGTATGTCTTACCAAAAAAGAGAGGAAAGCAAAACACATGTGCTGTCAGCATAAGCCATACACGTGTATGTAACATACTGTTTTCATGTGTGAAAACTACCTTAGATGTAACAATTGAAGCAAAGATTATTTTTGTTGTAGAGTTTTATTTGTATTTTCATGTAGTTCATATAAGAATTTATTTCTGTTGTATTTTTTAGACTTTGTAAACAGAAATACAGTTGATGAAAATTTTGGTGCTTATTATAAACATTCAGGAATATTAAAATTTCAATACTTCATTTTATTGATTTTTTACTGTTAAGTACACATTGATTAATATAATAAAACTCATACAATTAAAATTAATAATTTATCAATAGAAATACCACACACAAAAAATATATATATAGTGTGGGCATTATACACCCAACATGATGGTCGTTTCAACAAAAATTAACGTGGCTGGCTGGGGTGGCCTTTGGTTTGCACCTTCTGCCCTACTGAGATTTTGTTTTGTTTCGTTTTTTGTTCTGTCTGCACCAGTAAGTTGCTGAACTTCCCTTCTTGAAGCATGTCCTTTCAACTTCTTTAAGGCCACTTGACTAGCCTGTAGGTTAGACTGTACTCATATGAGCCTATTTAGTAAAGACTTACTAAATTTAAATTCTCCCAAATGTTTACAACTCCTTAGAATTAAAACTTTCCCATGAGTGTTGACATAATTTCAAGGTATTGATGACTGCCAAGACTCTTAAGTTTTATTACCCAGTGTATTTAGATTCCAAGAAGTAAACAAATCTATAAAAATATTTTAAGAGAACTACTCGTTATAAATAAACATATGCTACTAAAATTCAAACAATAAAACTCAGAAGTGCTCCATCACCCCTCACCTTTTCCCTGAGCAAAGACCAACTAACTCTTAACCTCCCCGTTAACCACTGTTTTAACCACTGTTAAAATTTTAACATATAGTTTTTCAGATATTCTATGTATTGACATTCATATATAGTTTTTGTTTTCCCCATATAAATAAAATGTAACTCTTACAGTTTTATGTTTTGATTTTTTTCTTCTGAGAACATCACAGACATCATTCTGAGTTAGTATATACATACTGATGCTCTTAAAATTCTTCACCTCATTTCCTTTGTATTTCCTGAGATGACCGCCACTAAAAATGGGCAAATAGATGCCATTACAAATACTTTTGCCATTACAAATACTTTTGCAATGCATGTTTTCGTATCTACCTCCATAGTACACATTTGAAAGTATATCTCTTGAAGAAATATCTGGAAAATTCTATAGTCAATTTAAAAAATTGACAGGTGTGGACAAACTGCCCTCCAATTTCTGTATTGATTTATATTTAGACTAGTACTCTTGAACCAATACAGAGTATTTAAACTTGATTTTTTCAATCTTTTTATTCTATTTTAAATTTGTCTTTAAATTTTTCTAATCAGAAAGACTAAAGTGATTTATTATTTTATTTTGTGTTTGTTTATTGGAAGCATTATGTTATTTCCATTTGTATTTTTTCTGTACATGATCTATTAATATTGTATATTTTTCTATTCAGTTGTCTTTTTCTTATTGATTTATTGCTTCTTTACCTATTATTTTGGTGCTAAAAATTGAACCCTTGACCTTGAACATATTTATTTTTTTAAACTTTGTTAGTATATATTTGTCATACATATTGATCACATTTATTATAGGGAATTTGTACCAGTACATATTTTAATCCTATTTCCCTCATTCCACCCCCCACCCTTCAACTCTGCCTTCCCTCCCCATTTATAAAAGCTTTGTTTCCATCTTTTTCCTTCCGTTCTCTTTTTTCCCTTTTCCTTTTCTTCTCTGCCCCCCATTTGATCCCCTTCCCATTTGAATATGTTCCTCCTACTTCTCACTATCTATCCTCCATTATGATCCCTATTTACCCTTTGGGTTTCTCATACAAGAGAGACAATGCTATATTTAAACTTGTGTATTCAATCTGTTTCACATAAGATTGTGGTTGCGAGGTGTATCTACTTACCTACAAGTCACTCAAGTTTATCCTTCTTTATGGTCGAGTAATTCTCCATTGTATATAAATACCAGATTTTCTTTATCCATTCATCTCCTGATGGATATATGGGCTGTTTCCAAGAGTTAACTGTTATAAATTGTGCTATTGTAAACAGGAGTATGCATATGTCACTGTGGTAGGATGCTTTTAACTCTTTCTGGAAGATACTTAGGAGGGGAACAGCAGGGTCAAATGGAACCTCTAGTTTTAGGTTTTAGTTTTTGAGGAATCTCCATACTGATTTCAATAGCAGTTGTACCAGTTTACACTCCCATGAGCAATGGAGAAGGGCTCCTTTTCCCCTTCAGCCTTGCCAGCATTTGTTATTGGTTGATTTCTTGTTAATACTCATTCTTTTTGAGTGAGATGGAATCTCAGTGTTGTGTTTTTTGGTTTTGTTTTCTTGTTTTTGTTTTTGTTTTTTTTGTATTTCTCAAATGACCAGCGACATTGAATATTTTTTCATATATTTATTTGTTGTTTATATTTCTTCATCTGAGAAATGTCTATTCATTTCAGATACCCTTTTTTTAAATAAAAGAAGAAAATTTATTTGAAGATGGGAAAAGGAGAAAAGAGAGATGACAGACAGCTACTCAGAACAAGTAGGGAGAATTTGAAAGTGAGATGCCCATTTTTGGATTGAGCCTTTAAATTTGGGGAAGATCTGATTTTTTTTTTTGAGTTCTTTATATATTCTAGATGTTAGTCCTTTTTCTGAGAAGTAGCTGATAAAATTTTTTTCTTGTTCTGTGTGTTGTCTCTTTGCCCTGTTGGAGGTTCCTTTTGCCGTGCAAAAGCTTTTTAATTTGATGTGATCCCAGTTGTTGACTTTGTAATATTTCCTGTCTTGTATATTTAACATGCATTCTACTGCTGAGTTACAGTTCTAGACTGTATATATTTTAATTCTTTTTTATACACTGCATATAATTTATTTCAATTCTTTATTATATATGTTACCTATATTTTCCCTTGGTTCATTTTTAACTTTTAACTTTGTTATGGTCCATTTGATGATTCATTTGATTTTCACACAGCCACATTTGGCAACATTTTCCTTTATGACATCTGCAAGTCATGTCAACTCTTCTTTCCTAACCCAAATACTTCTTTCACCTTTCTTTCTACCATTCTCACCTAAGACATTATCCCCTCTTGCTGAACTACCGCAGTAGTGTTACAATTGATCAATCAACTTCTGCTCTTGACTCTCTACAACTCGTTCTTCATATTTCCCTGGTTTAAAAATGTTTATCAGGTGTTAATGCTCATTTGAAATTCTTCGATTGATTTACATTACATTTAGGAAGAGGTCCAAACTTCTTACTTTAGTTTACAAAGCCCTAAATGAGCTGACCTACCTCTCAGACTTCATCTTATATGGACACATGCTTCAGCTACATAAGCATTTAAATTATTCAGTCAAGCTAAATTTAGTCTTAACTTATGGTCTCTGCACTAGTCTCCCTGAATAGAAATCATTCCTTTCCCTTCTTTGAATGATTTACTTCTTCCTGCCATTCAAATCTTGATTTAATTTTAATGTCTTTGGAGAAGATTTTCCTTCAAAAATAGCCAGTATCACTCAGGATTATCACAACCACCAAAACATCACATATCACTATTTAGTATTTTTTTTCTTGGTTGGTTGTTAGTTGAATGATTAATCTACTTATTTTGACATATATATGTAAAATCAGTCACCTACTTATTCATACACCCATCCAACCCTCTATGTACCTACCTTGTACTATTCATTAATCCATTTATCTGTCCATTCATCCATCTATCCACACACTCACCTATCCATCCATTCAGCCATCCATTCATCCATCTCTTCTTTTGGACTTCATGACTAATATTTTAATAAGCAATTAGCTGCTATATAAGATATATAATTTTTTTGTGTAGTAGTAATATAATTTACAATATAAGCCAGGACACTTTTTGTGGGGGAAGGTGGAGATCGAACTCGGGGCTAAATCCACTTGAGCTAATCCCACTTGAGCTAAATCCCCAACCTCTAAACCAGGACATTTTTAAGAGTAAAGCAAATTATGTTGGGACAAGAGATGTAACTTGGGTCTATCTCAGGCATGTGGTTACTCAAATAACTATCAAAAGTTTTTTATAAGATTATAGAAGCTTTGTAACATTTTAGTATTTGATATACTTCATATGTCTTTATTATTATATGGCTATTGACTATTCCAATACTTTCATTCTTTTCATGAATTTTTCATTAATGTGACATTTACATATCTCTGTGTTAAACGTTTTGTTGGAATTGAGTAACATTTGCAACACAAATAATATTGTTCAGAAATTTAGCTCAGTGGTAGAGCACTTACCTAGCAAGCACAAGGCCCTGAGTTCAATCCCAGCACCACCCCCCCAAAAGAAACATATAGAATTTGGTCAGAAAGGACATTGTTAAGAAACATGATATATTACTCCAGTATTTCATTTTAAAATATCTTTCAGAAGACTTAGTATTTTCTTCATGTGGATCTGTGTAATTTTCAAAATTTTTCAAAATTAGTTCATTATTTATTATGGTGATATGAATGTGATCATACTTTTCACTTTTTTCACTTTATTTTCTTATTTATTGTCGGCACGAAGGAAAGCTGTTATTATTTGCTTGTTTATTTCATAACCATTCAGAATCTTACTTCAGATTATTTTTCATTCCATGTTATTTATGTAGGAAATACTGTATATTTGTGCTTACAGTTGAAGATTGCATTTTTCAAAAACAGCTACAATAGCATCTCCCACCCTACATGTTCTTCTGAATGTAACTTTGCTAGTCCTCCACCAAGAGTTCTCTTCCATCAAATGTGGGCTTCGTGACTCAACTGTAGCCAAGAGACTATAGTAGTAACAGTGGTGTAGCACCGCTGAGGCCAGTTCATAGTCGCCAAGTTCTCTGGTGGCACTGCCCCTCCGGCTGCTCCCTTTGGGGACCTTCCTCCGAATGCAGATACTGTGCTGTACAGAAAGGCCACTTGTAGATTTTCTGACCTGAGCACTGTGGCCATCCTTATTCACTTACCGAACATATAAGTAAAGAAGCCAGCAGGTGATTCCAACTCTAGTCATTTCAGTCACCCCCAGCCATTCTTCTTATCAGAGGCCTTGGATATTGAGGACAGTCCATCCTCACTGGATCTTGTCTAAACTTCAGATGCTCTAAGTTCATGAGCATTAAGCTTCAGAGTGTTTGTTACACAGCAATAACTAAACAGAGAACTTGTGGCTCAGTGCCCAGAATAAGGAGTCACAGTACCTCTGCCATTGATTAACCTTGAGACCTGCAACATATCCATTAAGTTTTCCTGGGGTCAAGTGTCCTGATCTGTAACAAGAAGACAGTGTTATCTAACCTTCCAAAATCATAGGAATTGGTGAAAATCAAGTGAGAAATGATGTGAAAACACATTGTGAAAGTGGATCTGAAATAAGTATGAAAAACTGCAAAAATATAGGTATAACTGAATCAGTTAGTATTTTTTCCTAAGACCAAATAGGCTTAACGATTACCCTGGGCAGAGCTGGCCTCGCCCTGTAGGAAAGCTGATCCTGGCCCCTCACAACATGTACTCACTATATTTCCAAAATGAAAGCAACACTCTGCTCTTGATAAATGACTGAAATTCATCCTTGGAAGGCAAAATTTATGTGGTTCCATTCAGAAGTGAGGAAATACAGGTATCACAGACATGATGAGGTAAAGCTAAAACTGCCAGAGAGTATCTCACCCTTGCTGAGGTTTTCCTTTACAATCCAAGGTCACCACATTAAAAATAATTGAAACTGCATGTGGAGAGCTGCTTACTGAGTTACTCTAAGACACTGGCAAAAATCGTTTAAATCCGCAACGGGATGTGCCAAAGCCATCAACAAGTAAGCCAAGTTCACCTATTTCCATGCAACCTAAGTACAGGAGAGTTAGATAAAGAGTTTGACCTTTGAAGAGCACTTAGAGACAGGATCTGACTCTCAGTGTTTCTGCTCTTACTTTTTGTTTTTTCCAAATCTAAGAAAAGAAGGTTTATACAGAAAATGAAAAGATTCAAGCTTCCTGGTTTTTTGTTTTTTGTTTTTTTTCAGCACTGGGGATGGAACCCAGGATCTCCTGCATGATAGGCAAGTACTCTGCCACTGAGCTACATCCCCAGGCTTTTTTATTATTATTTTTAATTTTTGAAACAGGGTCTCACCAAGGTGCACTGGCCTAAAACTTACTATCCTCCTATCTCAGCCTCCTGAATAGCTTGGATTACAGGTGTGTGTCATCAGGTTGAGATTCCTGGTTTTTATGCCTGGATTGTTTGCAAAACCAATCCCTACTCAACTCTCTCTCTCTTTTTCATTAGCTCTCAGTCTGAGCATCCCTTTTGGTTATCTGTCTAACATTTATTTAATGATTTTGTAGCTGTAAATAGGCAAATGACCAAAGCAGGATTTAATAAAGACAGTATGATCTACCAGAAAGAACATTTGCTTTTTATTAAGACCTTAGTTCATGTCTTATTACACACGATTAATAGCATTCACTTCATCTATCTACCTAAATATTCTGAACCTTAGAAATAGAGTAAATAGGAATAATAACATTTACTTTCTTGTACCATTGTGAGGAGTAAATGGTTCTCATGTTTGGGCAGACCAAAATCATGTTAACATTTTTACCCCGATTCTCCTGGATTAAATACAAACATTGCTGCTGAATATCCTGACACACTCTTTCCTGTTTCCCAACTTCATCCAGGTATTTCCAGAACTTCCTGTGTGTTTTCACATATGCTTACGTGTGTGACTCAATGTACACAAAATCTGGAGTAAAATGGTTCTTTCAGCCTATGCCTTCAGCACCTTGCTCTATGAGCTGCAAGCTGGAAATTAGAAATATTTTTCTGTCTGTAATCTTATTTTCTTCCTCCTTTCCCAATCTATCTTCCTGCTCAAGTTCATAATTTATGAACTCTTACTTATATTCAAATAAAACCATGAAACAGGTATGGGAATTCCAGTTCGTAGGCACAGCCAGACCCTAAGTAATGATTTGGGCTCACCAGGGTGCCTGACACAGAGGGTCTCTCAGATTACGGGATCTTATTTTACCCTCAGAGAGGCGCAGTGTCACCGAATCAGAATTCTAACTCAGGTCCTGGGACACCATGAAGCCTCTTCTATGGCGCAACAGTTACAGCTGGGCTCGAGAGCAAAATTGCCTGGCCTCAAAACAGAGATCAGCTGCTCTTTCCTTTGTCACTTTGGGCAAGTCTATGACTGGAGATTCAGTCTGGTTTTTGTCATAGGCTGGTAGCTGCCTTCTACGTTACACACCTCTAAAAGACACCTTGCAAAACTTGTGATGCCTTCCTAACTGAGCAGGAAAATATCACAACACTGTTTTTCACTTTTGGTGAACACGTGAGTGTGCTTTTCCTGGATAGTAATAGTTTTTTATGTTTAATTTCTATTGTGTATTCATAGTTTTCGTTTGTGAGCAGAGTCATGGCTTAATGTAAGCCTGCCTCCTAGAATTGCAGATTTAGTATCTTCCTTTTCCTTTTATATTTTGTTAAACACCTGGAATATTTCTTAGGAACATTGACAGAAAAAAGTATATAGTGCTGTCGTGCAGATATGTACTGAAAAATCCAGTTTTTGTTTTGTTTTTTTACTTACCTATCAGGAGACCAGCTGATCTGGCATCCAGATTCATGCAGTTAGTGTTCATGGGAGTCAGCCTAGACAGCTCAGGCAGCTGATTCCTGTGACAACCCCCACGGAAACCAGAAAACTGATAGTTTGGAAATCAGTATAATGTTGATTTCCAGCCAACAACCTAATACCTGCACTTGCAAAGTCGAAAAAAGTGCATAGTCAGTTAAAATAGTCCTTCAGAGCCCTTTTTATTAGAGTGGGCTAATGAAGACTCAGCCAAACGTTTCTAAAGTCTTTTTCAGGGCTAGTCTGCAGTCTCAGAAAAATATCTGATGCTCTTGGCTTTATCCTGGAGTCTGTTGAAGAGATAGTGGAGTCATAGACACGTTATGTTGTGTAATGATAAGGAGGAATCTTGTGAGTGGAAAGATCAGATAACTATTAAGTTTTAGCCAGGATTTTTATTTTTAGTTAGACTTGATAGAAAAAATGTCTCCTGAAGAGTTCCTTCGTGTCCTTCTTTAGATTTCACTTCATTTCCATGTCTTTTTATACCTTTTCAGTAGATTCTGAAACCTAAGTGAAACTCCTATGAAAACCATAACTACCGTCCTGGCTTACTACTCTTAAGTCGCACAGAGACCAACAAGTAAATATTTACTTAAGATACAGCTAAATAAAAGAGATTGTTTTTCTTTCTTTTTAAAATTTAAAAGAATACATTTGAAATAAAGCAGTTTTTTAAAAATCAAGAACATCAAAGTGTTCTCAGAAATTAACCAACTAAAACTAATGATTTTTAAATTCCAAGGCCTGCAGTGGAAGGGAAAGATTGGAACCACTACTTGGGAAAGGCATTTATCACCTGAGATATTGAGCAGACTATTCAGCTCTTTTGTAGCTAGAGTTTACTTCTTGCCAGTCTTTCCCCCTTTCCCTGCCTTATCTTGGGAAAGGTGTTACTTGAACTTGGGCTGGTCCTGTACTATGCTAGAACTGTTTTAGCAGCAATTACTGGTAGAGTCTATCAAGTTATTGTTCTGTGTGTTTCTGTTAGCTCTTGAAGCTTGTAAAGCAGGTAGATGTAACTCTAGCTTTCAGGAAAAAAAGAAAAAAAAATCCCTGACTTTCAAAAGATATTGTAGAAAAGTACTCTCCTATCCTTGGGTTACTTAAAATAATTACTGTAATACCTACACTTGCTTTCTCTGAAGAGAACTTAATCATCAGTAGTTGGCAAAAATAAGCCTCAGGACTGTTCTGCACTCTGAAATTTGCAGGGGATCAAGACTCTCAATTCAGCCTGACATTTCCATTAGAGTTCAAATGATTGATAGCCAAGCAGTTCACATTAGAGCCCTCTAGTCTCAATTAAATGTGACAGAAAATTAGTCCTAACGCTTCAGGGGACAAATGTTCTCCATCCCCAACCCCTCTCCCTATATCGAAATCCTGGTATTGTTGTCTATATTGATTTTAGCTCAATTTGTGCCAGGGGGAAGGATTTTCATTTTAAAATACCAATAACTGATTGAATGCTTACTATGTGCCTGATATTGTGGTAAGCAATATATACATTAACTTATTTAATTCTTTAGCATAACCCCATGAGGAAGGTACTTTTTATTTCTACCTCACACAGGAAGAAAGTGGAGGCATAACGTCTTTCATTCCCTGAGGTGTGTGCTTTGTGATGGCCTGACTTGTCTTGTTCACTGCTGTAGTCTCAGAATACAGAAGAGTGTTTTGCTGGATAAGTACTCGCAGAATGAACATATGTATGTATCAGCGAATGAATGCACAGTGAGTTCCGGATCACATAGCTAGCCAGGCCCCTGGTGGCAGTCTGACCCAGACACCTATGCCCTTCACAGTCTCAGCACCCCAATGATTCAGGGAGTGTCCATGGTGACAGGCTACTCTGTTCAGAAGAGAAAGACACAGCTACTTTCTCATCATTACAGCCTTTGTGAAATCATTGGTTACAGCAGGACCAGATTTAGTTCCTCCTGGGTTGTCACTGCTACTTATTTAGCTTAATATAAACAGTCTGGTGGACTGAAGAAGTAAGACGGGGTAATGGAATCTGATAGAAATTTAAGTGTTTGACAACCTCTCTACTTCAGCTAGTTCTATAATCTGTAAAATAGAAATAATTACATTAACTTCATCTGAGTATTCTGAGAATTAAATAGAAATATATATATATATATATATGTATGTATCTGTATCTAGAATCAGTATCTTACAAATAGCAGGCATTCAGTCATAGTTTGCGTTTCTCTCCCCTCGTTGAATATGAAGCTCCATCACCCATCTTTGGATAAGCAACGACATTCTCTGCTGTCTTCATTTCCAGTAGGATGGAGAGAGGAAGAACCTCCTGAACAAGGACATTCACCCCAGGGTGTGGAGAAGGAAAATCTACTCAGTTTGTACTGACTGTTCCCCTGCAGGTAAAATGTTCTCTTGCAGAAATTTCAGCACATATGTTAATACTCTGAGACAATTCCGGCATCGGTAGATATGAAAAAAAAGCCAAACTGACTGAGGGTTGTGGATGCTAGAACAGAGCCTAATTAAATAGGTATGAAATGCCTAGGTAGTGTGTAGCTGTTTTGAGGTTAAGGAAGGTGGCCTTTTCGGAATTTTATTAAGAGGAGAGATTATATTTAAATGTTACAAAGTACTTAAATTTTTAGAAAAACCTGTATTTCAATAAAGGTATTTATGGAGATAAAAATACTTATCTGAAAATATCCCTTACAGAAAAAAAAGAGTGGCTTTCTAAATGTAATTGAAATACTTTTACACCTTTTTCTTAAATGCAACATCTGAAATTTCGCTGGATTGAAGAAAAAGGGAGAGTGTGGGGGAGAAGCCAGATGGGGAGCACAGAAGCAGCGTCTGAGCCCACTTGGAAGGGGGCTCACCTGGGGTGGAGGCCTTGGGCACAATGCTGACCTCAGCTGAGCCTTACAATGGAAGATTTTTTGAAATAAGATGTAATTTTAAAAAGAGGAGAAAAGAGAAGGGAGGGTGGGAAGGAGGGAGAGAGAGAGAAAGGAAGAGAAGGAAGAAAGAAGGGAGGGAGGGAAGAAAAGAAGGAAGAAAAGAAAGGAGAGAAGGAGGGAAGAGAGAACATATGTGTTAAAGAACCTGCAGAAGAAGCCATCACAGACAGGACTGCTGAGAGCCTGGTTTGAGAGCTTCCCCTTAAGCTTGCAGTGGAGTGGTGGCGAACCTGTGGCACATGTGCCACAGCCACTGTTTGTTATGATTGAAAGCTCCAAAAGGTTCGCTCTCACTGTTGCAGTGTGTTGTTCTGAGCTCACAGTGTGTTGAAGTCTAAATTCAGGAAAAACTAAATGTTACATCCTGAATAGGACCCTCAGCCAGAGCTGAAGCAAATTCCCAAAGACCAGGAAGCGAGCTTTGCCCCCAGAAACTTTGCTGTTTCTTCAACTACTGGTCACCCAAAGGCTTAGTTAGCACCAATGCTTTATTTCCATAAAATGTCTTGAAGATTTGGACAACTGAAAGAAGGCCTTTAGTGGAATGTATTCTCCTTGAAACAAGGCATAATAAAGCCAGATTTAGGAATGAGAGTTTAAAGATAAAGCAAATGTGAAATCCTATTTTGTTTGTCTGCTTTGAACTTCTGCAGGGCCACATTAGGAAGCTGTGTGAGGAGGCATGTTGGCTGTGTTTGTATCTTATTTCCATGGCTACTTCACATGTTTTTCTTTTGGCCATCATCTTCTTTTGCTCTTTCCTTTATTTGTCTTCTTTCTTATTCCTGCTATTTTAATTCCCATTTTATTGAATTCTGTTCCCATCTTTTCTCTTTTTTCTTTTTTTCTTTCTTCCTTCCTTCCTTTCTTTCTTTCTTTCTTTCTTTTTCTTTCTTTCTTTCTTTCTTTCTTTCTTTCTTTCTTTCTTTCTTTCTTTTTCTTTCTTTCTTTCTTTCTTTCTTTCTTTCTTTCTTTCTTTCTTTTTTCTTTCTTTCTTTCTTTCTTTCTTTTTCTTTCTTTCTTTTTCTTTCTTTCTTGAGATGAGGGTCTCACTACATAGTTCAGCCTGGCCTTGAACTTACTATGTAGCCCAAGTTGACCTTGAATTCACAGTTAGCCCCCTGCCTCAGCCTCCCAGGTGCTTGGATTGCAAGTGTGTGCCACCATGTCTGGCTACCTTTTTTCTTTTCAATATATTGCTACAAGATTTTTTTTTTTTACTACAAGGTTTTATGAGTGATAGATTTCATGATAGTCTTCTTCCACATTCCTCTGAGTATTAAATGCAGAAGACTCTTATTTGAGAATTAAAAGGCTATTTCCCCGAAAACTTTTCTCAAAACTTGTAATACCCTTTGAGATAATTTGATAAAATTAGCTGTAGCAAAACAAAGGCTGTGCATTTCAGCATTGGAGATTATTATAGATCTCAAGCAAAGTAAAATAAATTTATCTTCAGTTAGTACCATAATAAATGTAAAGGATATTGAAGTAAAATTTATAGGTGACTCAGCATGCTTCTGTGAAGATGATAGTTGGCTAAATTATCAACTCCATATCTTCATAATATGATTATGAAGCTTAATAAGAATACTAAAGATCTTCCTATTATTCTTGTCTCAGTCCTGAGTGCCTAAAGTAACTTTAAATTATTCATGCACAGTTAAACCAAAGCATTTGGTATTCCTCTATTATC